>JAJIBD010000856.1:0-76754 GCA_021461705.1 Cryptotis parvus
TTTGGAATTGTACAATTGAAGACTGACAGATAGAGGTAAACTATAGTGGTGGTGAAAATTGAAAGATCCAAAAATAATGTGTGAATATACTACATAAAACTTCAGTAATAAGAATACAAAGAAACTTTTCAAATCTAAAAAGTTTTGGATAACATACACTCCTTTATAAAAAGAACACAAGAGGCTTGCAACTTTGCTAATAGTTTACAGAAAGTTAATAAAAGTGTCAGTGAATTTATGTCAAAAATCACACAATCTTGAGCAAAATAATTAATGTCTTTATATATCTCATTTCAAACGTGATATGGAATTAACAAATTTTAAAATAATTAAGTACATTTATAGGAAAATAACTTTATCATATTCATTTCATTTTAACTATATATAATAATTGTTTAATGGTAATGTCTACAACATATATCAGATGTAAGTTAATAGTGATATCTACAACATATATCAGTTATTAGTGATGTTCGTTACTAAGCATGTCGCAAACATTTATTAGACTCAAATAATAATGAATAATCAAGTAGCCAAACCCAAACATATCATATACACTGATTATTTTATTTGAGGCTTATTTGAGAGTGCTTGGGGGTTATACCTGGTGGTTCTCAGGGCTTAAGCCTGGTTCTGTGCTGGGCAGAACCTGCTTAGGAAATCATACAGCCACATGTAATAGTGTATTATCTCTCCAGTCCCTATAATACTTATGATTACATATAATCCTATTATCTGACCTTTTTTATATTCATATCTCAAACACTGTTCATGAGGCTTATTACATCAAGAACTTTAAGTCAATTGTCCACAAGAGATGTTTTCCTAAACATCTCTTGTGTTTCCCAACTCATAATTTCCTTGACTACAACACTTTTCTCTACACCTGTTTCCTTGACTGTAATAGACATGTCTCACTTATAAAATGTCAATAGAACGGAGAAAAAGAGAAGTTTCATTAAAAACAAAGAAAATCATATTCTGATTTTGTTCTGGAGAGGATGCTAACTCTTCCCTGCCTTGGGAGGAGTCATGTGGTGTCACAGAAGGGATCCAACGTCTGCAAATTGCCATATCCCCCTTCTGTGTCTCTGTGTCTCTGTCTCTGTGTCTCTGTGTCTGTCTGTCTGTCTGTCTGTCTCTTCTCTGTCTTAAAACATCTCATCCCTACCCCAAACTCAGCACTCCTCAAAGACTTCAGCTCAGCTTCTGCATCACCTTTGTACACCAAAAAAATCGTCTATTTTTTCTTCCTTATTAAATGATCATTTATCTTTCAGTTATCAGAGAGCAGGCAACTGATGCTTCAAAACCGGAGAAGCGTTTCAGAGCAGCTTGGGAAGCTTCGGACCCATCTCCACTGCGGAGTCAGACTTGCTGGGGGGGCTCCAAGGAGCAGGATGAGGTTGGGGGATCGGGGCCCAAAGGCACTCGCGATGTTACAGGCTCAGCCCTTGATGCTGCACCCTCTGCTCCGAGTAAACTCCCCACAACACCCTTGATTGTTAGTAGACCAACAAACGGAAGTTTCCGGAAACGTGACTACAGTCATCAAACTTCTCAGGGGGGCCAGAGGGGGACGCTGAATACATTCCCAGGCCAAATTCCCTCAACTGTAATGGTCAGATCCTGTTTTTGAGGAGTTGTGGGTGGTTGTGGTGGGGGGTGGGGAGAAAAGTTAATGGCGCGTGCAGGGAAGCGGGAAGGAGGGGCAGTTAGAATCTTGGAGACCCCACGGGGTGACTCGAGCTGGAGGTAGTCCGCACGGAAGTGTGTTATTTGGGTCTCTCACTGGACTGCCAACAAGGCACAAACAACCCCCGTGGCGGGAGGGGGACGCAGACTGTGGCACACAACTGGTGGAAGGACGCTCCGCACCTGAAGACTCCTCCAGGAGGCCGCGGGGGCCGTTGGAAGGCTTCGGAGAAGGGTTTGCAGGGGGAGAGCGAGAAGAGCAGCAGGAGGTGGAGGAGGAGCAGGAGGAGCAGGAGGAGGAGCAGGAGGAGGAGGAGAAAGAGGCGGAGGCGAAGGCGGAGGCGGCCTCCAGCTGGGAGAAACTGGGCGCCCCGGGAGTGAGGTGACCCGGGGCCCGCCCGTCCTCGATGGAGCCCGAGGAGAAGGCGAGAAAGAGTGTGGGGGACACCGGTTCCTCCGCAAGGAAGACCCCGCGGAAGTCCCAGGAGGGGAGCCCCGACGGGCCGACCCAGAGCCCGGGGACGAGTCGCAGGAACAGCGAGAGAGCCGCGCCGCAGCACCCGTTGGAGAAAGTGGAGAAGAGCAGCGGGAGAGAGTGACCTGGGCCGGGAGAGGTTTTCCTCGGAAGACGAGAAGGCGGAGTGGCCGGCGCCCGACAGGCCCGAGACGTCGGCGGCGCGTTTCTCCTTCTCCAGCAAAGGAGCCTCGTCCGGGGAAAACAAGAGTTTGGGGGAAGCTCTTGCAGCGGCAGCAGTTTGTGTCGTTCAGGAACAAACGACGGGAGAAAGTAATAGAGGTGCAGGATGAGGAAGAGTCGGGGGCCTTGCAGGTGCCGGAGACGGTCGACAGGGCGCGCTCAACGGAGAGGCCCCGAGGGTTCAGGCGGTCCACCTTCGGGTCGCTGGGCAAATGCGGTTCCCACTCGAAACCTTGGTGCGGGCCTCAGTGGTCCCCCCAACTTCTGTCCGTCGGGCGCCAGCGTCTATAACGAGCTGGCCAAGTTGGGCGACCCGGATGTCCTGGAAATGCTGCAGGAGGAAGGTAGGGCGCGGAGAGGGGACGTTGGCCACCTGCAAGCGTAACTCCTATAACTCCTGGGACGTTCTTGGGTGTTGTGCTTGCACTCCTCGCCCTTGCGGTGTGTGGCTGGGGTAGGGTGGGGGGACTTTGGGGGCGCCCGCGCTTTCCTGCGCTGTTGCAGGCGCCTCCCGACTCGGGCCCTGGGACCTTCTTTGGTGGTTTGCAGACCCCGCGCTGCAGAGCGGTGGAGAGCGCTGAGTCGGGGCGAGCGCGCCGTGTATGTGGAGGGAACTGAGAATAAAGTGTTTGTTGCACCTTGCCTTTCCCCAAACTGCAGTGAAACAGAACTTCAGGGCATGAAAGTCATCTATTGAAAGTGTGCAATGTTTACAGAGTTTTGCAATCATCACCGTGATCTAATTTTAGAGCGTTTTCATCACCCAGATAGTCACACCATCCATTCCTTTCCCACGCTACCACCCTTGCTCAGGGCAGTGGGGCTGCGGCGTAGCTGCTGTCTCTGTAGATTCACCTATTCTGTGCTGTTCATATGAGCAAACTTACGGATGTGCTCTTTGGTTAACAGGTTTTGTTTTGTTTTCCCACTTAGCATAATGTCTGAAGTTCATCTATGTTGTAGTTTGTATTGGAGCAGCATATTTTTTTATTGCCAAGCACTATTCCATACCGTAATGCTTTATACCATACCTGTTCTGTTTGTCAGTGTGCTGTTGGGTTGTTTCGCTTTTATTTATTTTGAGGTTACCGCTGCAGCTTACTCCTCCAGGATCTCTGCTAGCAGGCTGAAGGTGGGGGTAGGGCACTCATTTTTTGCTGCTATAAACGAATGCAAATGCCATGAATATCTTGTATATTTGTTTCTTTTTGTTTGGGCTACACCCACCTGACTCCTGGCTCGACTCTGAGGACTATATGGGGTGCTGGGGTCCATCCCAGGTCGACTGTATGTAAAACTGCCTTAACCCGTAAAGTAATTTTAAAATGAATCTAAATTCATTTTTCTTGGATGGATAGCCCAGGGTGTACCATTGTATGTAATAATTCTGGATGAAACATTTTGAGAAACTGCTAGTTTTTTAAAAATATCTGCAACATTTTACATTCCTACCACAATGTATAAGATTATGATTTCTCCACATCACCCTATCTTTGTTATTGTCTAATAATAGTCTTTTTTAGTTGTAAAGTGATTTCTCCAAGCAGGTGTTGAGAAAAATCTTCCCCTCTCACAAGGAAGAGAGGATTGGGCCACGCCCAGGGCCGTTGGGCCTTATTCCTGAATCTGTACTTGGGGGATCACTCCTGGTGGTGCTGAGGGATTGTGTGGTGCTAGGACTTGAACCTGGTCAGCCTTGTGCAAGGCAACCAGTCTACCTACTGTGATATTTATTGCAGCATTCCGGGAAAGTTTCCACACATACTTAATTGTTTCCCTTTTTGTTGGGAATTCCCTTTGTAATTTTAGTAACCATAGGTTATTCATAAGTTTTTCATAAACAGCTTTTAGTTATCCCTTATAATCAGTCCCTCTGACATAAAACTATGAGATATTTTAGAAATATATTCCAAATTAATATGGAAAATTTATAGTATATAATATTCTGGGGCAGGAGTCATAGCCCAGTGGGTAGGGCGTTTGCCTTGCATGCTGCCTGCCCATGCCGACCCAGGTTCGATCCCGGCATCCCATATGGTCCCCCAAGCACCAACAGGAGTAATTCCTGAGTGCAGAGCCAGGAGTAACCACTGAGCATCGCCGAAGTGTGACCCAAAAAAGCAAAAAAAAAAAAAAAAAAATATATATATATATATATAGAGTATATAATATTCTATGTGTAATTAATAAAATATTCTGAATTTGGCATTGTAGAGATTGACTGTAGCTCTCTCTCTCTCTCTCTCTCTCTGGTAATAGAAGTATCATCTAACATAGCCTCATGATTATTTGCCTTAAATTTGTCTTACTTCAGCATGAGGTGATATTTTAGCTTGAGTCTGTTCCCCAATGTTTTTCCAAAATGGTTTCAATTTGCTTTAGTGGGGGGGGTCAAAAATGTTTGTGATTTTTTTTCTGTATTGCCTCTTGTGAATTTTTTACCACTGATTTGGATGGTGGTAGGAAAAGGAATATTGACTTGGAATTCCTTTTACTTGATGGTTGGATCTCATAATTGTATCTACCCAAATACTTGTGTACTTTTCTCTATTGTTTTTGGAGAGTAATATGACAAAGTTAATGACTGATTTACATGTGCAAAAATGTCTTTATAAAAATGTTAATATTTAGCCTTTTAGGTATGATAATTCAAGGATTTTACTTATTTTCTTTTTCTTTACTTCATCACTGAACCATACGTAACCAGCAATCCAATTAGCTTTTTCCTCCTCACTAATATTTTTAAAATCCAATTCTAAGAGTAAATTAAAATAGAGAAATTAAATACTTATGTTATTAAGTTTCCTAGTGAAGTGTCAGTGTTTATGAAATTGAACTACTAACTGATTGACATTGTAAGGAAGTTCTGATCTGAAGAATAGTTTCATTCGCTGCTGTGTATGCTCCATCACTGTATCACTGTCCTCCTGTTGCTCATCAGTTTGCTGGAGCGAGCACCAGTAATATCTCCACACTTCCTGTCACAAGCAAGTGTAGCCCAAGGGTATCTGCTTGCTCGGGGACAGGAAGAGCCTCAAACCATTCTTTAGGTCATGGAATTGAGGTCCATTATTGTTACTAGTTTTTGGCATAACAAATAGAACACCAGTAGCTTGCCAGGCTCTGCCGTATGCTCCATATTGGGGAAAAACCAATTTAGTGATTTAGCTTTGGATAGGGCATATTAATTTAAATTCATTGTAATTGGGGCCAGGGTGTTGGGTCACAGCCACACACAGCCCCTGTGCTGGGGCTTCCTCCTGCCGCAAGGCATAGGAAAGAGCGCTTTGAAGGTTCTCGGGGACCAATATGCAGTGCCAAGGATGCTGTGTGGTGAGGCAGTGTCCAACTGGAAAGGGTGATTATAAAGAAGAATGCAAAATTGCTTGGACTTTTACTACTACCTTAAGCATGTATTTCACGAAACTACTTATCATTTATTAATA
This sequence comes from Cryptotis parvus, assembly GCA_021461705.1. Classification (NCBI taxonomy): domain Eukaryota; kingdom Metazoa; phylum Chordata; class Mammalia; order Eulipotyphla; family Soricidae; genus Cryptotis; species Cryptotis parvus. The sequence continues at coordinate 5,839 of JAJIBD010000856.1, forward strand.
CAAATATTTGATTGCATAGTGTTTCTTTTCTGTTAGAAGATGTGCAAGCTGAGGCACATGTTAAGGGATATTTTTTGAACTCTGGGTTTGCTTCAGTGTGTGTTACTAGTATTTTTAGTAGTGTGCTTTTAGTTAGGACTCAGAATTCAATCATTATTTGGGTTTGCTTTCATTTTATCTTATGTTTTATATTTTCCTACAGTGCTTGGCTTAAATCCCTTCTATCATGATTTATAAACTATAGTATAGTCATTTTCTTTCATTGTAAAGGCCCTTGTAGACAAGACCAAAAGTTGTATTTGCCATTACTAGTTTCAAAACCTACCTCTCCGTGTAAGCCTCTGTTTGGACAGACTTGGTGATCGTGCATCCTTATCATAGCTTCTGCTGAACGAGCATGTTTAGAAGGATGTCTAGAAGAACAGCATATATGGACATGATAGTCTATAGGAAATAGAGACAGAGCTGGTGAGCATTATGCATGAGAGAGAGAGTACCCTGTGTGCGGAAATACTGTTTACCTATATATTTAGCATTGCTATTTCTCAGAAAATGATAGTTTAGAAATTGTGCTTCAACTGGATCGCAGGAGCTTCCAGTTTTGTGGAAGATGTTTAATTGGGCCAGGTACCCAGAAAGATGAACTTTACGGTATTTGGCAGATTTGGCACTAATTGAGGCAGATGAGGAGATTTTAGGTGAGGGCAAAAAGAGGGTTTTATTTATTTTTTTAAAATATTTTACTATACCAACATGGTATAATAAAATATTATATTCCAAGCATATTCCAAGCATTCCACTATGCTTGGAATATCACACCTCACTCAAGTGAGAGAAGGAATCGGAGTTCTGACCTCCGTCGCTATTCCAGAATCAGGGACGCTGTCTCGTTTGTTAAGACATCTAAAATCAGATGGGCTGGACATGTAATGCAATTTGGAGACAACCGCTGGACTAGAGCCGTTACTGACTGGATCTCACGGAATGTCAAAAGATCACGTGGTCGCCACCTACAAGATGGTCAGACTTCCTTGTCAAGACCCTGAAGGAACGGTTTGAGGCTCTTCATATTCCTGAATCAACCAGATGCCATTGGGCTACATTGGCACGTGGTAGGGTTCAATGGAAATGTTACTGGCACCCGCTTGAGCAAATCGATGAATAACGGATTCAAGTGATAAAGTGATCAAGTGTTAACACCATGAGATACACAATTACAAAGATGTTCATAAGATATTCATATTTGGGTTTCGTAATACAGTGTTCCAACACCCATCCCTCCATCCGTGCCCATTTCCCACCACCAATGTCCCCGATTCCCTCCCCCTCCCTAGCCTGCCTCTATGGCAGGTTCTTTATTTCTTTCTCTTTCTATCTCTTTCTCTTTTCCTTCCCTTCCACATTGTGGATTACAATACATTCATTAAAATGATGTCATGTGTTTCTTTTGCCTGTATTTAATGCTCAGTTCTAGGTTGGTATTAGCACTTTCGACAATTATTGGCACACTGTTCCATTCTCTGTCTTACCTAGCCTCTGATTCCCACATATTTGTGAAAACTTCCACCTTTGACAAGGCCTCCTGATCCAAGCTTTACCTGACCTTGGATATTGGTATCATAAAATGTACATATATATATATGTACATATATATATATATATGTCATGCCAATAAATGCAGTCATTCTATATCTGTCTCTCCTTCTGGCTAATTTAACTCAATATGATTCTCTCCATGTCCATCCATTTATAGGCAAATTTCATAACTTCATTTAAAAAGAGAGTTTTAAAGCCTACTATTTTGTGAAAAATAAGCAAGAACTAATGAAGGAAAGGAACAGTACTTAGGTTTATTTATTTATCTGTCTGTTTATCTATCTATCTATCTATCTATCATCTATCTATCTATCTATCTATCTATCTATCTATCTATCTATCTATCTATCTATTTTTCTTTTTTCGGTCACCCGACCTGGCAATGCTCAGGGGTTACTCCTGGCTCCTGGCCCTGCACTTAAAAAAATTACTCCTGGCAGTGCTCAGGGGACCATATGGGATACCGGGGATTGAACCCAGGTCGGGCGCATGCAACGCAAATGCCCTACACGCTGGACTATTGCTCCAGCCCCTATTTATTTTCTTGAAAGAGTCCTTAGGTTTAGAGAAAGAAAGCAAGCTGTCAAAAAAGCAAAATGTGCGATGAGCAGAGGGAATGTTTGTTTCATATGCATAAGGTCCAGATTTCTATCCTCAGTACCTCAAGTCCACGCTTACACTGCAATGTGGTCTTGGGGAGGCTCAGAACTCATAGCTCAAGCTGCCCCTCGCCGTCACCAGAATCATGATCCACACCGTGTTTACCTACTCAGTTCTATCTTGACATTCTTTTTCCTTTAACACACTGAACTGTTCATGTCTGCTTTACTGCCTTATGTGTCCTCACATGCTTCCATCCTTGAAGCTTTCAGATATTACTCTCTCACATAGATTGTTTGACATTTTCATATCCAAATCACAGTCTCCTTGTTTTCCAATTTTTTATTCACTCTCTTTCTCTCTTATGCCTTTTCTCTTCCTCTATTATGTCCTCAATTAGCATTTATCACCTCATTATACTGATTTCATCTCTGTTCTTTAAAATTTAAAGCTGTAGATATAAACAAATATTGGCCATTGTATCAACATCATTATCATTATCATACTGGTGACAAGTATCTTGGAGAATTATGAGATTTTACTGTATATGGAAGTTTATAAAATTAGTCACAGTTTTATTGATACTGGAGGAGGACGGTAATGTCTTGATCAGAGACCAAAAAAAAAACACTTAACTTTCATGCCATTAATCAGAGTAGCCAGAGTAGCAGTAATTTGTACCAGTTTCCTGAGCAAAAAGCAGGTTCAATGTAAGAGGGCTGATAACACTTGCACACACAGTGGCTTTCAATACAGGAGATTAACTGGAGATTTGGGAATTTCAGTCATTATGATTGGTAAGTCATTATGCTTTCCCTTAAATCTGGAAGGGATCAATTACTCAATGGCTGATTTGAATAATGTACAAAACTATGGGACTTAAGGACAGTTGTTTCCCAACAGTATTCCTAAACTTAAAAATCCTCTAGTAACAGATTGTAGGCTTATATAGTTGGCTTTATATAACTGAAACATGTTTCTTTCCTGTTTTAAGAAGAGTGCTATGCATATCCATTACCCAACAAAATTCATAGTCTGTTATCTGTAATAAGATTTCTGAAATACTGTGCATGAACCTTATAAATCTCCAGAGTGCATAAATTTCCACTACATTTTGCCTATGATCACACTTTTAAGAAATGTATTTAATTAAAGAACCATGTCGTTCTAATAACACCAAACATTAGCCAAGTGGCACAAGTGCTGGCTAACTTCGACCGAGAATGTGGAAAGGTAGGTCTACAGCTGAATCTCAGCAAAACTATGTTCATGAAAAATGAACTAGTTCCAGAGGCCCCATTCACTCTCAATGGAACAGACATCTCTGAATGCAGCAGTTATGTGTACCTAGGTCGAGAAGTCAACATGATGAACAACCTAAAACCTGAGCTGCGCAGGAGGAGGAGAGCAGCATGGAATCCTTCAAAAGCATCGAAGAAATAGCTAAAAGGACAAAGAACCTCTGGCTCCAGGCACATCTCTTCAACTCTACAGTTCTCCTTGCATTAACATATGCCTCAGAGACCTGGGGCCTACGAAAAGTAGGATGAGAATGCTGTTTGGGTTTCCCAAAGAGGAATCAAAAGAGATATGCTTGGAATATCATGCCTCACTCAAGTGAAAGAAGGAATCCGGAGTTCTGACCTCTGTCGCTATTCCAGAATCAGGGATGCTGTCTCTCGTTTGCCAAGGCATCGAAAATCAGATGGGCTGGACATGTAATGCGATTTGCAGATGACCGCTGGACTAGAGCCGTTACCGACTGGATCCCACGGGATGTCAAAAGATCACGTGGCCGCCCACCCCACAAGATGGTCAGACTTCTTCATCAAGCCCTTGAAGGAGCGGTTTGAGGCTCTTCATATTCATGAAGCAACCAGATGCCATTGGGCTACATTGGCACGTGATAGGGTCCAATGGAAATGTTACTGGCGCCCGCTCCAGCAAATCGATGAATAAGGGATTCAAGTGATCAAGTGATCAAGTGATAATAAAACAATTACACCACTAGTGTCAATGATTACACGTTTTAAGCTTTCTAATGAGGATTCCTTTATACTTTAAACAACTGTTAGGAGCTCAAATACTTTTGTTTATGAAGTAATGGTGTTATTTACCAAATATATCCACTTTTGTCACTTGTATTTAATATAATATTGGAAAGTCTAAGTCTGATCTAGCAAGAAAAGGAATGGACATCTAAAAATCAGGTGAAATCCAAATTCCCATTGTTTGCTATAACATAACATTACCATTGAAAACTATAGAAATTTCAAAAGTATTAAAACTGTTAGACCCCATCATTGCATGCAGCAAAGTGCTGAATATAAAATTAACACATGAAAATCTGCTTTATTGTGCATTAACTGTGAATATTTTAAAACTGATTTCGAGAATGCGAATCTAGGATTGAAGAGCTAGTAAGATGCTGACAAGGGTTAGTTACTAGCACCACATATGCTCCCCCAGCACTACTGAGCAGAGACAGGAATATCACCAGGTGTGGTCTGAATCTCCTCAAACCTCCCTCCAACTTCTACAGACTATAATATTGGTAAGAATCAACTCTATATAAATTACTCAAATATGTGAGCTATTTGTACAGTTAAAACTCAAAACATTGCTGAAATTTTATTTTAATTTACTTTTGGGGTGACAGTTAATAATGGTCACAGTGCTGCCCACAGTGCTGAACTTTTGAAAAGGCTTAACTAAATGCAAACACCTTCAGTAATCAGGAATTAAAGATTTAATGTTGTTGAGATACCAATACTTAACTACCTAGAGTGAATTACAGTCTCAATGTAATCTTTAGTAAAACTTTAGGTTTTTTGCAGAAGTTGGGAAAAGCCACAAGCAGCAGACACTCTAGGGGCCTGAAATGCCCAATGCATTTTAAAAAGAGAGAATGAAGCCAAAATCACGCTTCCAAATTTCAATACTAGCTGAAGAGTGAAAGAGATCTAAGAAACGTGGTGCCAGCCAAAGTACAGACACACAGACCAGTGAAAGAGATCTAGTACCCAGAAAGAAAATTTTATGTATATGGAAAATGAATTCCTTTAAGAGTTTCAAGGCTATTTATTGGAGAAAGGGCAGTATTTTTTAACAACTACAAAACAGTGTTGGAAAGATTGTGCATCTTCATGCAAAAGAAATATCAAAATGGTTTGAAAGACCTAAATGTAAGACTTAATAACTCTGGTTTCTCTTTGGATTGCATAAATCTTTCACCTTTTACTAAGTATAAGACTCAAAACCATAAATAGCTTAAGAGAAAACCTGAGGGAAGGGAGAGAGACAGCCAACAGGTTGGGCAACATGCTTTGTATGCAGGAGCCCTAGGTTCAATCCTGGCAACAAAATGTCCTCAAGTACCATTTGTCACTTGTATTTGATATAATATTGGAATATTAGAGGCCTTTGAGCACTGTATGGCATGCATATCCTAAGTACCACTGGGTTTGGCACTAGTATGAATGAAAGATAGAATGAGAGAGACAAAAAGAAGACAAGTGGAAAACAAAAGCATAGGACAAAAAATTTTACTACTTGCGATTTTCAATTAGTTTCCTGAATGTGATACCAGACACCGATAAAGAAATGAAAAATTGAAAATTGACATTAGTATTTTTAAACATTGCAAGTTATAGTGTAAACTATAAAACGACAATAGTCTGGATAAGAACAAAACCTTGCAAATTTAATATCCTCTTCAGAATATATAGAAAATTTTGAACTAAACCACAAACACTTTAAATAATGGGCAAAGGTCTTGAATAGACACTTATGCAAAGAAAATATAAAAATGGTCATAAAAATAAAAAGATGCTCAAATTTAAATTTCAATGTTATACCTCTTTAAACTTACTATGATAACAACTATCAAAAAATAACAGCTGTCAAGAATTTGAAGCATTTGGAACCCTGGGCATTACTCCTGTTCCAGAAACTATGAAAAGCAGAATGGAGACTACTTAAATATTAAAAATAAAAGTATCTGAGCACAGAGCAAGGAGTACTCCCTGAGCAACTCCTATGTGGTCCCCCAAATAATAAAATTTTGAAATACAATTATCAATGTTTTAGCAATTCTGAGGTCATTGGAATCACTTTCGCTCATTAGTGGCTCTGAGGACTAAGTACAGGATCTCACACTTGAGCACTTTCTTTGTCACTGAACTCTCATCTTAGGGATCTTTGAAAACAAGGCAGTGATAATCACTCAGACCAGGTGGCAGATTTTTTAAACACACAAACTTGCACTTACCTTCCAGGACTGCCATGTTCCAGGAATTCTGTTTCTCAATATGTTGACAAACTCTTTGAAAAGAGTATCTAAGATACCTGTGTACCCAATATTGAAAATAGCGTTATTCACGATAATTAAAAACTGGAAATTAAATCAATTGTGATATACACAATAGAAAATTATTCAGCCTTAATATGGTTGGAGAGGGCTGAAGAGATAGCAGAGTGGTTAAGACACTTGCTCTGCACATGGCTAACACAGGTTTTATTCCTGCTCAGCTTATGGAACCCTCCCTGAGTCCCACATGCTTGATCTCTGAGCACAGGACCAGGACTAGCCACTGCACTGTCTGTAAGCCCCCTCCAAACTAAATAACAAAAACAGAAGGAGGGAGATATCTTACAGTTATTTGACATGACATTATTAAACTTTGGTGATATTGGTCTAAATAAAGTAAGTCACTCACACAATGACAAATATTGTGAGATTACACCTACATGAAGTTATTTAGAATAATCCAAGTCATGGAGAGATAAAGTCAATGGTGATTAGTTTGCTGGAAGTAGAGAGGATAAAAAAAATGTTATTATCATAAAATATGATAAGACCAGCCTATCATAGCCTGGCTCACACGGCCGCTTGCGGCGCGCGGTTTATCAATAAATGCTGGATTTTGAGATGATTACAAGAGTATGCTACCTGCACGGCAGAGCCTGGCAAGCTACCCGTGTCATATTTGATATGCCAGATACCAGTAACAATTATAGACCTCATTCCCATGACCTGATGGAATGGTTTTGAGGCTCTTTATGTTCCTGGAGCAAGCGGGTGCCCTTGGGCTCGACTTGCATGAGACAGGTCATATGGAGATGTTACTGGTGCCTGCTCGAGCAAATCAATGATAAACGGGAAGACAGTGATACAGTAATCATAAAATATAACATTTCAATTTAATTTTATTTATTTATTTATTTATTTTTGCTTTTTTGGGTCACACCCGGCGATGCTCAGGGGTTACTCCTGGCTCTGCACTCAGGAATTACTCCTGGCCGTGCTCAGGGGACCATATGGGATGCTGGGGGATCGAACCCTGGCTGGCACAGGCCGGCCGCGTGCAAGGCAAACACCCTACCCACTGGGCTATCGCTCCGGCCCCAAACATTTCAATTTTATAAGATAAAAAGTATTCTGGAGATAGATGATGATAGTGGTGGTTGAACACCATAAATACGTTTAACATTTGAACTATACATTTGATGGCAAAATTTGTTATGTACATTTACTTCAATACAAAAATTGAAAAAAAAAAGCAAAATCTATGTAGTCGGCCTGTAATTTCTGTATTTTCAAAGTATATATTTTTCCTGAGATTTCAATAAATATGGATGACACTTAAGTAGAGGCAATGTTTTATTCTGTTTCTGTTTAAATCTGCTCCGTCCCCCCAATCCTTTTCTTCTGGCAAATATTTGACTTTATAAGTATTTCTCAATATTTTCCCAAATTGAATTCACTAATAAACAAGATTTCTCTCTTTAACAGTAATTCTTTCTGTAACAATAATTCTTTCTGTAACATTTTTATTTGAATATAATTATCATAAATGTATAAAAACAATTGTTGTATTTAGAACAAGTAGTACCACGTTAGTTTGAAAAGAGTATCTTAAATGTCTGCACACTGTTAGTTATTTAAAATGAACCAGTTTCATTTATTCTAGGAAACATCTTTTAAAATATCAAATCTCATGTATGTAAAACTAAGAGGCTGCAATGCACTTCCCAAGGGGTATTTTCTTATCAGTAGTTTCATGGATGTGGATTTATTACTTGATTTGTCAAAAGTAAATTTATTTCTTAATGGAATAGCTAATATTCTGTATATTGGTGCTTGATGTTTCACACCTAAATTATTGGTAGATTTTGGTGTGGACTTTATTTTGAACTTGTTTTGAACAACTTAGCTCTAGAAAGATCTTGAGCATTCTTTTCCAAATATTTTTTCTTTGAACTCTTTCATTTGAATTTTGAATTTGCCATTTTAACTTTTTTGTTGACTTTAAACATGGTCTGACTAGTTGACCATTTTAACATATTTCCTCTCATTTTATTTAGAAAAATTTCCCTCTAAAGATACAAGCTCCTCCTTAAATGTGGTAAGTATTTTTTATGCACTAACTTCCTATAAGCCCCCAAATAAATACAAAATAAGATTAGACATTATTTTATGAGAGCACTTAAATATCAATACCTTAATTGTTTGCTCATACTGCATTTCCATTTCATCTTCTAACACTTAGCATTTTCTCAAGTGGGGCCAAATGGTCCCCCTCTGGGCCTCGATATTCTAAATTGCCACAGGTGAAAGTTGAATAAATGAGAGACCAGAGCATGAGTCTGTGGGCACATACAGTAGGGAAGGGGGCACATAAGAAAGAAATAAGGTTAGAAGGGGTGATGGTCAGAAAAATGTTGAGAAACAGTTCTCTTTCCTATTTATTTTTTAGTTAAGTGAATAGAATTTCTTGTTTCATGAATTTATTTTGGTTCTTTATAAATGTTATATGGGAACAAACTTAAGTTTACTTTAGTTTTGGGACATCCTGAAACAAATTCTAATATGCTTAATTATATAAAATGTGATGATATATTCAAGATTAAATATTTGACTTCCCATTTTTCTAGAATATAAAGCTGCAAATGTGTGGACACACATGATCGCCCCCTCCCACATTCCAACATCTCACAAGCACTTTTTTTGCAATAGAATGATTTATAGATCTTAGATATTTGCCATTTACCAGACATGCAGTCTGCAAATATTCTCAGTTATTGTTTGCCATGTAAAACTCTTATATATGATATAGTCCCATTTGTTTATTTTTGATTTTTAAAAAATTTTTACCACTGGATTCAAATGATTGAGGTCTATATGCTGGAATTCTGTCTATATTTTTCTCTGTGCAGTTTATGGATTCAGATCATCTAAAAGCATTTAATCCACTTACAGTCAACTTTCCTGAGCAGTGAAGTGTTGAGTCAGTTTCCATTTTTCCACATGGCTATCAAGTTTTCCCAACATCATATGTTGAAGAGATTTTTTTTTGCTCTCTTTCATGCACTCAGCTCTTTTGTCATAGATTAACTGTCCATTAATCTGAAGGTTTATCTCTAGACTCTAGATTCTATTCCATTTTTTTGAGAGTCCTTTTTTTGTGCTCTTTTGGTCACACCCAACGACACTCGGTTACCCCTGGCTCTGCACTCAGTAATTACTCCTGGCTGTGCTGGGGGACCATATGGGATGCCAGGGATTGAATCTGGGTCGACTGCATGCAAGGCAAATGCCCTACCTGCTGGACTATCACTCCTGACCCTTGTTTGAGTGTCATATAATAATAATTATAACCCAGTATTATAATCTGTGTTACTATAACTTTATAGGGTAAATTCAATATGTCTTCTTTTTCTCTAAATTGTTTTCGCTATGTTGAGTTTTGTTTCCATACAAATCTTAGCAGTGTGTGTTTCAAGCCCTTGAAGAATATTATTGGAACTTTGATAGGAATTATGTTGAGTCTGTATAATGCTTTGAGTGGGATTGTCAGTTTTACAATATGAATTTTTAAAGCAATGAATATGGATTTTTTCCATTTACTAGTGTCCTTTTCTGTTTATTACTAAAAACCTAGGAGAAGACAAGATATTATATTCTGTTGGAGGGATTACTATCTAAAGAGGACTCAACACTCAGCATGAAATGACCAAATGAAGAAGTATTACTTCTTCATTTGTATAGTACACAGGCCTGAAGAGAGACCAGTAACACAAGAGTATTAGGTGACTAACACCCCACTTATAAGTGAGCATATAAGGCAGAGAAAATAATCAGCAAGTTAAATCAATAATAACAACAATATAAAATGAGGAGTTGGAGAAATTGGCATTAATAGTCATTTACTAAACAAATATACATTTAAGTGTATATTTTTCTAGTGCACATAGTACATTCTTGATAATAGAGCATGTTAGTACACAAAATGCCAAAATCATGATGATCAGATCATACCAAGAATCTTTGCCACTTAATTCTATACAAATATAAATAAACAGTGGGAAGAAATCAAGAAAATACTCAACTCACATACTACTGTCTGTTGAGCCAATGAGCAAACAAAACAGAAAATAGAAAAAAAGAAAAGCCTGAAAATAAGCACTTTTGGTAACTGAAGAACTAAGAACATATAGAACACACCAGATACATCATCCCGTATCATTAGCATCTTGTTTTAATATGGTGTAATGTCACAATTTATAATTCACGAATCAATCTGAATGAAAATCCATCCCTTATTCCCATTTCTTTGGTTTTTCATTCTTAATTGCCCGGTTATATTTTAAGAGTCCCTCAGGATATAACATGACATTTGATAGTCATTTCTCCTCGGTTTCTCTTTAGCTGTGACAGTTTCTCATACTTGACCTCATTTTAATGACCTTCACAGTTCTGACGATAACTGGTCCTCATCGTGAATAGTGGTCCCTCCCCTCCTCTTCCTCCTGCCTTTATTATTTTTCCTTTCTCGAAAATATCTCCTTCATTCCAAAATATAGGACACAAATCCTGAATTACTTAAAGTTATGATGGCTGGGGAGATTTCTTAAAGAGCTGAGGCATACTTTGTAAGTGGAGGGTTAATTTTAGACACACACATTTTATTCTTCAGGGCTTTCTTATTTTCATTTACTTGCTAAATATCCCATACTCCAACTTTAATTATCGCACATATATGCATATATGCATAAATTAGTTTAAAGGGGGTTGGTTGGTTGGTTTACCTGGTTTTAGGCAAATTTCTCTCTAATCCCAGAGGATTTTCTAACTCTCTATTAATTCACAGCATGCAAAACGATACAACTTGTTCCTGTCCCGGCGTCTTATGGTAAAACCAATGCTGAGTGATCATACTTATGCTCTGGATGGCTGCAGTGATAGCTGGAGTTCCATGTTTTTGTTTTTTTTTTTTTAATTCCAACGCATACTGTTGATGTGGGGTGATTCTAATTCTTCAGGCAATTGAGAATTTAGACTAGTATTAAATATCTTTTTAGATTTGATTTATGGATCATTTATGGATCATCTACCCAAAATTTGTATAAAATCCATACATACATATACATGTACATGAAACATAAAACAGGGAATATATCACATATAAGCTTACATAATTCTCCAGATATACACACAAGCAAGTTGCATATAATTTTACAGGTTCATGAATTTCCTGTTGAGATTTCATGTTTATAAACTATAGAATGACTGATTGATTTTATTTTTTTTAAATTTTTTTGACTAATTGATTTTATTTTATTTTATTTTTTCCCGCCCCTTGACGAATTGATTTTAAAAATGTCAGATGTTTGCCTAAAAAGGTCAGATGTTTGCCTCTTAAAAAAGACACTTCTAATAATACATCAAATAAAACTTAAACATACACTGTAAAATATGACCATCTTTATCGAAAGAATTGTATCCTACAAGTGAAGAGGTTATATGATCACAGTATGGTAGTCCTTATGGTACTTCTGTATGAAGTTACCATGCCCCATCATCACCAAAGTGCCTATGACTCTCTTTCCTTAACAAAACCTTCATTCTGGCCTGCCTAGTAGATTTATATTGAAAGGAAATTTGCATGAGAACTTATTCATAGTGAAGCCAGTTGTCATGCTAACTGCTTTCAAATTTTATCTGCCCCTTGACTTTATTTGAAGTCTTAAACATTTAAATAGCAAAGCAGCAATTTTATTAGAACAGTACAAGCTTTAGTTATAATATTTTTAATTAGCTTTATTCACTGGTCTATCATTGCATTTCTAAGTAGTTCATAGCCATAAATTATTTGTTTCACTAATATTTGGAATCTATATTTAATGAGAATAATAAGTCTGTTTGAATTCGTATTGGAGATCAATGTGCGTGTATATTTTATATTTTGGTATAAATCAGTTTTTGCATGTACTTAATACACTTGTGTGGGTTATTTTTAGGTGTTTATTTTTGCATCCTTTTGTTGATTTATGCATGTCCTTCATGGAATTTCACTTTCTAAAGCAAACACAATCTTGTACTGGTGAAAACTCTGGTGATTTACCTTTAGTTGTCATTTCACAACTGAAAAGCAATAGGGTGATAACTAAATTTGGCTAATCCTTTTTATTTTGCCATTGTTATTTATATCTTCTACAGGTTAAAAAAGAACTACAATGTCAAGGTTCTATCTTCTTTAGAGACGGGATTAGGCAAATTGATTTTGTGCTCTCCTATGCAGATGATCTAAAAAGGATGGAGAAATAAAGGCAGTAAGTACTTGTATGATAAAACAATAAATTATAATAGAAGCACACTTAATATTTGTCAGGGATCTCCTTGTTGAAATACGTTGTAAAACCCAGATCCTACGAAATATTATTAGAGATTGAATTAGACAAGTACAACATAGGCAGTCTGAAAATGGAATATAAAGTATTTATTTTACATTTCAGACATAAATCTCTTTTTCTTTCAAGTAAACTGCTCTGTGTGTGTGTGTGTGTGTGTGTGTGTGTGTGTGTGTGTAGTGTGCTGTGGGGACCAGGTTAACTCCTGGCAGGATCATACCTGGCAGTGCAGTATTCAGTGTCTCTGCTTAAAAGTTTCTTGGATAGTTCATCAATTTATATAGGCATAAATGAATGATATAGATCTCTGCAGTAGCAGGGATCAAACCTAGGATATTGCACATCTATGCATACACACACATTCAAACACACACACAATATATATATATATATATATATATATATATATATATATATATATATCTCAAACCTTCAAAAGTTGAGATGTTACTGATTGTTTTTTAATGCATTTTTGTTCATCAAATTTATGACAAATAACTTACTTGTTTGATGAATTGGGTTCTGGGAGGTGCTTCCTTGCAGTGCTCAGGAATTAGGCACCTCTCTGGGAGATAGTCAAGCAGTTATGATTTTTCATTCATAGTCCAGTTGCCGGGAAGAAGTGATTTTTGAGGGCTATCAGGACCACTGCAGTTAAATTAAGTTAAGCCACCAGTGGTACCATTTCCAGTGTTCAAGGAAGTTTATGGGACTGGGGATTAAATTCTGCCCCTATTAGCAGTCATCTGCCCCATAATCTACACTTTCTTAAAACAGCCTTCGTGATATGCTTTGTTCCTTATTCCATTTATTTCCACTGTAACACATCCTTTCTTAGCTTACATTCTTATTTTTTTTTACTGCTTTCTGTGTTCAATGTTAGTTCATAAAACCCAGAATTTTGTCTTGGTCCTGGATATAAACCTCAGTGCCTAAAAAAGTAGTTAGAATAAAGGAGATATTTAATCTTAAGTAATTAATATGATGAATTAATAATTTAAGCAATATGTGTGAAGATGTGTTTTTATATCTAGTCACATATACTGTATATCAAATGAATATTAAAGTAGTAGAAGAAACTTTCAATATCTTTAAAAAAATAGGAAAGTTTTGGTCATCTCTGACAGTTCTCAGAGCCTACTCCTGGCTGTGTCTCAGGAATCACTCTTGGAGGAGCTCTTTTTTTTTTTTGTAATGACCTTTTATTGATTTTACACTTAATTTGAAAGGGTTGGCCACCCGATGCGGTGATTGACTGGGAGCCTCAGAATGCCACACCTATCAAGGAAAACTCTGAGAGACCGGGCCTATGCAATAGCAAGGGTTTTATTCAAGTATACTCAGGCTCATAGCATGACCACAAGCAGTCAGCGGCTAAGAGCCCCGAGCCCTTCCAGGCGGGATCTTTTAAGAGATAATTACCATCGCTACAGAGAAGCTGGCGCATAACCATCCAATAGATTTAAAACATTACATCAAGGTCCGCGCACAGGCAGCCAATCACTTTGTAACAAGTTACCATCCCCTACCAATCGGGTCACACTCAATACTTCTTTCTATATTTGGTGTGGCTAGGCACACGTGAGGGATTGCAGGTCAGCAATGGCTATGGTTACGTGCAGGAATGCAATTCAGGCCAGATAGCAGGTTCTGGACAGGGGGTCTCCCAAGCTCTAACAGGAATTTGTTCTGGGCCTTTTGTAGATAGCAGGATGAAAAGGTCACTTAGGCCCTAAATTGGTAACTTTCCATGAGTAGGCCTGCCCTGGTTGGGGAGGGAGTTGCTGCCTTCTTTCAAATTGCATTGTAGTCAACAAATGTTTGTTCCCCACCACCACCTCACTCCGCCCCTGCCCCTGACTCCTGGCAATGCTTGAGAGACCGTGTGTTACCAAAAACCAAACCCAAGGCTCCTGTATCTAAAGCATGTGCTTCTGCCCTCTGAGTCATTTCCCTAACCTCTCCCATCACAATGTTGACTGTACACAAAATCTTTGAAAATTGTTGCCACTGAATAGCTCAGGACCAGGAAAAGACCTTTGTTGTTGGAGAAGCTCTTTGGACTGTACGAGGTGCTGGGGATCAAAGTTTATTCACTGTTATTCTCATCTCTTTTCTGAGTGTCCTCTTTACTTCTGGTACTTCTTTGAAATTGGCTGTTTTCTTTTAATAGTCTATTCAAGGAGTGACTATTTTGTTTTCCTTACAAAGCATTTTTCTAGAGATGGACAAATTTCTACGCCCATGTCTGTCTGTGAATGTACCTTATTGCTGGTTTCAGTATATTCGCCCTCCTTCATTAAAATGCCTGGATTTATTTATTTTCATTTACTTTTGAAGTAAAATGGTTTTATAGAGAAATATAAGAGAAAGAGATTCATGTTAGAGAGAATATGTATCTCTATAACATATCTGTACAAGTTCTCTGCATGGGGAAGCACCGAGGGAACACAGCAAATCAAGATCGGATGACTCTCCAGAGCAGAGACTGCTCATGTGCCCACACTGTAAATGTCAGAAATTTGCTATAGTTTCTCAACCTGTGTAGTCCCAGATTCACTGTACATTCTCTACCAGCACCCCCTTTTAAAACCATTCATCAAATATTTCAAAGAATACACAGGTAATTATTTTGGCGTTTCCACTTCTTTCTTCTTTTAAGTCTCTTTTCCATTTATTTATTGTCAGATCAGGCATACCTACCCCTAGCCTTGCATTGATAATAATTTCAACTCTGTCATCTCATTCCAGGAACCCGACTGTCAGAGGGCTCTAACCAATATCTGTCTTACTTCAGCTGCATTCAGACCAGATAAAATACATTCTTCCCTTTGTTTTCCCTTTTGCATTTTTTTTGGGTAACACCTGGCAGTTTGGGGAGTTGATCCCTAGTATGTGGAACTGAGTATTGAGCCAGGGTTGCTGCACACAAACCCTATGCTTCATCTCTTTCAACCATCTCCCTAGCCCCAAGACACAGTTTTTTTATCTCGTATTAGTTACTTTCCTCTTTTCCCCTCTTTGATATTTAAAATGTACCCAAGCTTAAATCTCTGGGTCAATAAATTTGATGATTATTGTATGTGCCATAAAATCTCTTGTTCTTCTCTCAGTTATACATAAATGTTAAAATCTTATTACTAACCAACTCTCTACCAAATATGTGACAGAACAATGTCAAAAAGCAGAAACATCAGTTACTAATCGAATAGTATACTTGTGCGAATCTAATTGTAAACTAATTTTATTCAGCTCCCCTCTTTCCTGAATGACTGCTTTATAGCTTTTTCTCTCTTCAGTAACCTTTCCTTTCTCATTCTTTCCTTTCCAATAATCTCTTTTCTGCTTTCAAGCTTAGCTAACCAGATGTTTCTACTTCACTGAGGAAACTAGAGCAAAGAGAACTTCTCAAATTCAGTTTACGTCTCCATCTAGCTTCTTTACCTTTCTTCCTATTCCTGTAGGTGAAGTGGGTATCCTTTCACCTATTGTCAACTCTTCCTCTTTGACCCATCTCATCTTTTCTTATTGATTGTGGAGAAATTACATAGAAAGCTCCAGGTTTGGTAATTCATTAGAAAAAAAAATTGCTGAAATATTTTTTGCCATATTTAATGGCTATGTTTTGTTGTGGTGAAATACCAGAAACTCAAAAGAAAAGAAGCTACATGGGCATAGTATAGAGGAAACCACAGCATTCATGTAAGAATTCTCAGTCGGGGGGTCACACATGATTTCATCATCAATAATGTATGACAACATGTTCAAGGTACTTTCTCAGAGAGTCGTTCATGAAGTATGTGTTCTGGGATTTTATTGTGGCCCTGTCACCCTGCAACCACCTGCCAGCACACACCAAGTTTCCTGGAGAAATACGTCGATGAACTGCTTGTTTTAAAGGCAGCCTGGAAAAATACCCACTCTGATTTGGTGGGGACCACCTTCCCTGTGGCTTGTGGCACCGCGCGGCGGAAACAAGCCCAAGCATGAGCCCAGACCTTTAAGCTCTTGCAGCACAAAGTAATTTCTGTCAGTTTTCTGTAGCCACTAGCCTTGCAGGCAGACCGTCTAAATACACAGTTTTAATTTGGATTCTCCTCTAGACTATTTTGTGATCACAGACCTACTTCAACAGACAAAATGCTATCAATTTAATAGCCATAAATGAATGATATAAATATAGATTAAAAAACCTTGTCTGTTTTCTGTATCTCAAATTTCTATCTGCCATGTTTCTCTTAAACATTCCTATGAGGGCTTCACCATATACCTCTTTATTTATATACATAACTTCAACATGAAGTCTCAAACTTTATATTACTTGATCTATTAGCATTATACCCCACTGTTTATAGTTTTGGGTTTTAGGGTATATGTTCTTCACTTTCTTTCATGTCTTTTATTTCCTTCTTTGATCCTTTACAATTATATTTTCATCGCCCGACATCATATTATAGTGTCTCGGGGTCCAGTCCTTCCTGTTTCTTCAACTTAAGTCAGAGTCCTTGATTATACCATGATTTTAGAACAATGCCTCAGCATTAGAGAGATAGTGCAGTGGGTAGCCGCTGTCCCTGCTCATGGTTGGAGCTGCTTCAATTCCCAGCACCTCATATTATACCTTGAATTTCACAGAGAGGGATCCCTGAGTGCAGAGCCTGAGTGCAGAGCCAGGAGTTAGTCCTTGAGTTAATTCCAAATTCTACATTTCAGAGTGAATTTCTCTCCATTAGCTATTCTGTGTATCTGCTTAAAAGTTTCTTGGATAGCTCATAGATGTCGTCTACAATGAACTTCCTAACTCCTCCAAACCCTGGTCCATCTGCCATTGAATCCATTGAATATTTCATCTACAATTATTCCTCATACCTTTGAATCACAACTTTCAACAGTTGTGATAAAATTAAATAAACAGATTTAAAAGGAATACAGTTTAAGTAGATTATAGAATCACCACGTTCACTTATTATTAATATAAATTAAATAATATATGAATTTCATATCCACTTACCGCCATTAATTAAACAATAATTATATAAAAATCATATTCACAAAAAGTTTACATAATTACTTTCTTTCACCACAAGTTTTTTTCCAGATCCCCACATAATTTTTTCTTGATATATATTTTCACTTGATCACTTGAATCCCGTTATTCATCGATTTGCTCGAGCGGGCACCAGTAACATTTCCATTAGACCCTATCATGTGCCAATGTAGCCCAATGGCATCTGGTTGCTTCAGGAATATGAAGAGCCTCAAATCGTTCCTTCAGGGTCTTGAAAAGGAAGTCTGACCATCTTGTAGGTGGGCGGCCACATGATCTTTTGACATCCCGTGGGATCCAGTCCGTAACAGCTCTAGTCCAGCGGTTGTCTCCAAATCGTATTCCATGTACAGCCCATCTGATTTTCGATGCCTTGGCAAAGGAGACAGCATCCCTGATTCTGGAATAGTGACAGAGGTCAGAACTCCGGATTTCTTCTCTCACTTGAGTGAGGCTTGATATTCCAAGCATAGCTCTTTCAATTCCTCTCTGGGAGACCCGAATAGCATTCTCATCCTGCTTCCATAGGGCCCAGGTCTCTGAGGTGTATGTTAATGCAGGGGGAATGGTGGAGTCAAAGAGATATGCCCAGAGCCAGAGGTTCTTTGTCCTTTTAGCTATTTCTTTGATGCCTTTGAAGGCATTCTGTGCCGCTCTCTTCCTCCTGCGCAGCTCAGGTTTTAGGTTGTTCATCATGTTGACTTCTCGACCTAGTGACACATAACTGCTGCATTCAGAGATGTTTGTTCCATTGAGAGTGAATGGGGCCTCTGGAACTAGTTCATTTTTCATAAACATAGTTTTCTTTAGATTCAGCTGTAGACCTATCTTTCCACATTCTCGGTCGAAGTCAGCCAGCATTTGTGCCGCTTGGCTAATGTTTGGTGTTATTAGAACAATGTCATCAGCGGCGGAGGTGGTGTAGTTGCAGACCATCTATCTTCACTCCCATTCCTTCCCATTCTAATTGTCACATGATGTTCTCGAGGGTGGTGCTGAAGAGTTTGGTTAAATGGTATCACCCTGTCGAACCCCTCTTTTGACATCAATGCTTTGTAGAATGGTGAGATCCTGGTGGTGAATCTGTAATACAGCTCATGAAGGATCTTTATGTATATCTTGATGATATATATTTTATCTACTTCAGACCCACAGCTGCGCTGCTTGGCCGCCCCATGTGGAAGCAACCCATGGAGCTGACCTCCCGGTAAGGGGCTCAGCCATCCCCTGGCTGAGTCCAACATTGCTCCAAGGGTTTGCTCTCATGAGCTGGGGAGTGACCATGCTGGCCCGACTCGGAGTGGAGTTTTGGGCCCTGCCCTTTCCTCTCACCTCCATGCCAGTTGCCCCGAAGAAGAGAGACCAACCCACGCCAGACCCACATGTCCCTTGGCGTGCAGCCGCAAAGCGGCTGCACAATATTTCTATAGGATACTGAATTTTGCATAAGGTTCTTCCCAATTTCTTTCACATATATACATAGTAAACAGTTATAGACATGTTTTAACTTATACCAGTAAGCCTGGCAAGAAGCCAGCGCAAACCACATATCATGCAGTTAGTCATTCTCAACATCCAGACTCCATAGTTCCTCAGAGCTCCATCCAAAAGAAAACCTGATCTTCCCCTTTAACTTTCATCAGTAAATGTTCGGGTTGAGAGCCTTCTACTGAGACTATACCACCTACATGGTAAAGCCTGGCAAGCTACCATGTATTATTTTCTTTTTATGCCAAAGACTAGTAACTATTATAGGCCTCAGTTCCATAACCTGAAGAATGGTTTCAGGCTCCTCCTGTCCCTGTAGCAAGTAGATGCCCTTGGGTTGCACTTGCTTGTGACAGGACTAATGGAGATGTTACTAGTGCCCACTCGAGCAAATCAATGAACAATGGGAAGATAGTGATAGTGATCTTTTGACAATTTTTATTGTATATGTAGTCATTGTATATGTAGTCATTGTATATGTAGTCAGAGCCTGGCAAGCTACCTGTGTCGTATTTGATATGCCAAATACCAGTAACATTTAAGACCTCATGCCCATGACCTGATGGAATGGTTTGAGGCTCTTTATGTTCCTGGAGCAACAGGTGCCCTTGGGCTCTACTAGCATGAGACAGGACATATGGAGATGTTACTGGTGCCCGCTTGAGCCAATCGATGATGAACGGGAAGACAGTGATACAGTGATGTAGTCAATAGTTTGCTACATATATTATATACATTACATATTTTGTCCTTTGGCCTATATAGTTCAAGTATTAAATTTAATAATTTTGTTCTTTAATAATTATTCATTTTATAATTTATGATACTTTAAGAATACATATAAATTTTGATGGTTATACAAAAACAAAATAACTAATGCATCAATTAATGTAATCTATGGATGGACTTTATTATGTATGTACTTTATTCATATATGAGAATTACTGCTAGAGTAATATTGTTCAACTTAAACTATATTCCTCTTTTAATTTTAAATCGTTTTTGATTTTTGGATTCAAAAGCTTGAGGGGTACCATATGAGTGCCAGGAATTAAAACAAGTGTTTGGTCTTGTGCAAGGCAGGCACCCTACTCATGCTATTCCTCCAGTATCCTCATGCTTTTTATATGTTAGTGTAAAGTAAGCTTGCTTATATAGACACAATGAATAGAAAAAAAAAGAATTGTTTCAGCATTTTCAGTTTCTTGAAATACTGGTTTGTATTATATTATTAAAAGTGGTTTATCATAAATATACTCTTTAATGATTATTCAGCTAACAATGAATTTTTCTTGATTCTTTTAATTCTGCCATGAACTATTTTTAAATGGGAGTTGGGGGCCACTGCCATTATGGACCCATGTTCTACTCTGACTTTGTGCCCAAGGGACCATCTTAGATGCTGTTAATAGCATCTGGATAGGCAACTTACAAGGCAAGTGTCTTACTGCCTGTACTATCTCATCTGCATTTCCATTTTTTAAATTGAGAACCATATGGCTGGCAAAAGTGGTTTACAATAGTAAGAATTATTAGCTTTCTGAGTAATGATAAAATTTGGCTGTTCTTTTCTTCTCGTGTATCTTTTGTTTGAGGAATTGGGGAGGTTTATTGGGCACTTGTAGTCAGCCTGACTTTGAGAGCAGAGGACAATTTCAAAGTATAGTACAGAAAGGGGAACGGGAACTAATACTATTATCAGAGCCTTTTTCTCATACAATATGAACTGGAAGTGAAGAAAATAGCATGTTAAAATTTTATTTACTTAAATGTTTGAGTAGCTCAAGTTAGATCATAAAGATTTTGTAATATACTAGAAAAATTGTATATTCAATAATTTTAATTATTTTTTATTTGGGGGACCTAGGGCCATGACCAGCTGTCTTCAGGGCTTCTCAAAAATTATTCCTGAACTTGGCAGTAGTAAGGAATTGAATGTGGTGCTAGGGATTCAAACTGAAGTCAGTCTCATGCAAAACAAGCTTCTTAGTTCCTGTAAATTCTCTCCAACCCCACTATTCTTTTATTTATTTAAAAACTTTTTTTTAAATATAACTGGACTGATGTACAGTGGGTAAAGTGCCTTGCATGCAGCCAACCTAGGTTTGATCCCCGAATCCTGTGCAGAGCCAGGGAGAAAGCCCTGAGCATTGCCAGATGTGGTCTTTAAAATCTTTATTATAGTTTAGATAGTAATATCGTTGTAATAATCTGAAATTGAGAGTGTTAATATACAAAGTACCACACTACCACCATGGTGCCCATGATATGCCACTGTCTTTATTACTATGAAAATCTGCACACTTAAATCAGCAGAAAACAAAATATTTTTCTTTAATTACCATATTACTTTATAGTAGGAGTGCTTATTGTGTGCTTTTCACATAATTATTTCTAAATCAAACTATAATACTGCTCAAGTTTACAAAATCATATTTTACCTTAAAATTCCATTAAAGATATGATTTGTTTTTCAGTATTAGTAAGTTAATAGTTCTTTCTTCAAAAGTAGGGTATGTTATATATCTGGCTAGATATTTTGTTTTGTTTTGAATATGATTCACTAAAGTATCACTTTTTAACATGGATTTTTTTTTCGTATTTCAATATTTTTCCTGATATATTGAAATGGCATAGTTATATTTTGAGTCACTGGATACTGATAAGCAGTTTACAAATGGGTCTAATATAGACACCATTTATACATAACTATGGGAAGTACAGAATGCCATTGAGGGGAAGTCATTCATTATGTAATACATGACTTACTCAATGGGCCAGTAAAAGTGTTCTACATAATTCTATTGATAATATTTTTCCATAGGAAAGAAGAAGAGTGTTTGAACAAAATCTCAGAAAAACAGGTCTTGAATTGGAAACTGAAGACAAAATGGTATTCATAATAGTTAATTTATGCTAATGATATTTTGAATGTTATTTACTCTTATTATTGCTTTAACTGAATAAACCTTGCATTTGGGATAAATGCAACAACTTTTTTTTCTGTAGTTGTGTTCATTGGGGTAGTGAGAACTGTGTTTATGTAAGTAAGCAGATTGGAGCTCTAAATGTGAAATGAAATGTTAATGCATCTCCTTGAATAAAGACACATAAGTCTATGCAGGAAACAGAAAGACACTGGTTGTGCAACCTGTCTTTTGTAGAAAAGGCTCCCTGTAATCTAGTACCTTACAGAAACTTTTTGTTGTTGGTGTTATTATTTGAAGCACAACTTTGCTTCAAAAACAAAAATATGAATGTGCCTAATTCTCTTCTTTTAATCATCATGCTTTTTAATGTTTTTGTAGAATTTTCTTCTTAGGGATTTAACAGACCTAAGCCTAAGCCTGCTCTGCCTATGGAAGACAAGTGATGTCTATGTCTAAATTAGTATTCCTAATTTTAATTTTTTCCTTATATTTCTCTTCTCAAATGACAAGTGTGTATTGTAACACAGAATCCATGCCTTATTATGTTTCCTATGTAAGTCCTTAGTAAGTCCTCTAGTTGTATAGTACATGACAATTGGGTAAGAGAAATAAGTAGCTCGGATTTCCTTTGTGTCCCTCATTTATCCTGGCACAATTCTAAGCTCATTGCTGCTGACAAAATTTCAGAGAATGACAAGAACCATTTACATAAATGTGGATTTGGGGCTAGTGTACACTGACCTTGAACTGTATTTTTCAGATGTATGCTTTTCCTGTGTCAGTCTCTCTCACCCAATCAAACAAATAGATGATTTATGCATATACATGTATCATAATGCTAAATATATAATGTATCAACTTTAGAATATTTCTAAAATTTTTAAAATTTATTAAAAATTCTGTAGCATAGTTTGCTTCTATTTTATGAAATTTTATTTTAACAGAATCAGCATGGTCTCTGTTATTTTGCCTCTTTTTGGTGTCTTTTATACAGAATTCTGAAAATGGAAGAATTTATTTTTGTCAAGATCCATGCCCCTTGGGAAGTCTTAGTAACTTATGCTGAAGTGTTGGGAATGAAAATGCCTATTAAGAAAGAATACGTTCCCGAGGTTCAGAAAAGCTCTTTCCAATATTCATTTACACCCTTGAGGTTCCCAAAGAAAGTGAAACAATGCTATCCTGAATATGAGTATTTGACTGTGCAATTCAGCAGATATCGTCAGGAACTCTTCCTTATTGAGGACCAGGCCAAATTCTTTCCAAACTCATCAAGAAACAGAATTGTAGGTACCACAGCCACACCTATAAGAACCTCTGCATGTGTTTTTGTATGTGTTCATATGCAGTGTTATGTTCACAAACTACTTCTGTATACATTTTGGTATTTGGTGGTACTTAAAAAAGTTTTGAGGGTCCACTTGAATCACTTAAACCTAAGAGTCTTCCTACACAAATTGTTTAATAATAAATGGTCACTATTAAGGGTAAAGAAAGAGGCATCATGTAACTCCAGAGGAACTGCTTAACTGAGAGCTAAAGAACTTTGACTTTGTAAGATCTTCATAGAATAATTTTATAAATCTAAGAGTCTAGTTTATTAATTTGGTATATAAAAGAGGAAGTTGGTTATTCTCAATGGAAACAGTGTTTCAGTATCTTTGTATAGAGACAGCATTAGAGAAACCCCAGGACTTTTTTTTTTTTTTTTTTGGGTCACGCCCGGCAATAGCTCAGGGATTACTCCTGGCTCTGAACTCAGGAATTCTTTACCTCTATGTTGCCAATCCTAGAGCCATCTCCACACTGTGTGTGGTCCATCAAGCATGCTAGAGAGACCCTTATGCACAGAGACAGAAATAGTTTCTGCTAATCACAGGGTTTCACCCAAAACCTAATCCCATCCCCTAATATTATTCTGTCATTGAAAGAATCATAAGCAGAATACTCCCTAGTCATTGACTTTGACAGTGTCTCCTAAAACTCCACTTGCAATAAAACAAAAGCAGAAGTAAGAAAAAGTACTATATCAAGCTAAAAAACTGCTTACTACTAAAATTAAAAACATAAGATCCATTGCCTATGTTTTTAACAGAAGTTAAAAACCTGGAAGTAGAAGGAGATGGTCAGTCTGGTGGAGGGTGCAGTGTTGAAATGATCTAAATATAAAAGCCCATAATTAGCAATGACACAGTGTTTTCAGAGTTTTAAAAAAAGTACCTGCAATCTCCGTTGCACCCCTAGTCTCTCCACCTTCCTCCAAACAACAGAGCGCAGCTTATTGTGTAGTTGGAGCTTTTATCTATCTTCAGACAATGGGCATATTGCAAAGATATGCTCGAAGAAAATGGAAATGTTTGTGTCTTGCTCAACTTATAGGTTTATTATATTCTCTCACGATGTCCTTTTGGTGTAGAAGATGGAAGTAAAAAATTTGGGATTGAAAGACTCCTAAGTTCTAATACCTATAAATCTGCCTATCCACTCCATGATGTAAGTATTTAATTGTCTTTTATTGGAATTTGCGTGGTAAGAAAAGACTAGCAAAAGAAACAGTTTTAATAAATCCAAAATCATAACATTAATTTATAGCTATAAATAATTGGGCACAATATTTAATAGATTAATATTTTATAGTTTATTATGGATTAATGTCATATTTAATTTTGAAGAAGCAAAGTCTATTCACAAAACTCTTTATCACATATACCCCCAACCTCTAGGAATAGACAAAATTTCTACTGAATGCATTAATTTAAAAGGTTTACAAGATACAAGGGCAATATAAAAACATTCATTAATATAACTTGTTTTATTTGTAATGCACTTTAAGAGAATGAAATTAAAATAGTAATGACATTTATCGAAGGGAAAAATCACTTAAAGGACACACATAAGAGAATATGTGCTAGAACAGCACACTGCACATTATAAAAGATTTTCTTGAGAAAATATAGCTCCTAAAAAAGATTAAAAATTCCTGTATTCATCACTATCACTATCTTCCGTTAATCATCTATTTGCTACTGCGGGCCCTAGTAATATCTCCATATGTCCTGGCTCATGCTAGGAGAACCCAAAGGCATCCACTTGCTCCAGGAACATAAAGAGCCTCAAGCCATTATATTAGGTTACGGGAATGACCTAATATAAATGTTACTGGTATTTGGCATATCAAATAATACACGAGCAGCTTGCCAGGCTTGCCGTGCGGGTGGCATACTGTTGTAGTCACCTCTAAATAAAGCATTTATTGATGAACAGCATGGCCGCTAGCGGCCGCCTGAGCCGGGCTGTAATAGTCTGGTCTGCTGGGTGGAGTTGTGAAGAGAGGGAAGTCCGGATGTGGAAAATGGCGGGCCCCATGGAGTAGGGGGTGGTCTTTTTTCATATCATTTGTGCGATATGAAAAAAAAACAGTATGAGACTAATATGCAAGGCCAGGCAAAACAGGGACCAGAAGGACTTGTCAGTGGTTAGAATCTACCACAAGTGTGTGTGGTCAGATGTTAGGTAAGATAGACAAGAGACCAGTGTGCCAATAAATCTTGGAAATGGTAATGCCAGACTAGAAGTGAGCATTGAACACACATAATGAGATATACATGATAATCTTGAAATGTAAGTATTGCAAGCCACACTGTGTAAAACAAGGGAAAGAGAGAGAAAGAGACAGAGAGAGAAAAGAGAGACAGAGAGAGAGAGAGAGAGACAGAAGTGCCTGGCATAGAGGCAGGTGGGGGTGGGGGAATCTGGGGACACTGGTGGTAGGAAGGTGTACTGGTAGAGGGATGGGTGCTAGAACACTGACTGACTGAATCCCAATCATGAACAACTTAGCAATGGTCTAACTCATGGTGATATCATAAAAAGTAAAAACAACAACACAACAACAAAAAACAAACTTAAACTTAATGAACTTAATCTTACGTAGTAAAATCTAATGTTAATATGATAGTTCTATCCTTAGATTAATTAGAGACCTAATCAAAATTATAGAGGGCTTATATTTTGAAATACAGATTCTTTGATCCTAAAATTTAGATAAAAGTGTATAGATTCAGAATATCTCAGAGAGCAAATTTGTGGTCATTCAGCATTGGCTTAAGGTCCATGCATAGATTTAGGGGAACAAAAATGGGGTTCTAGCAAGGGATCAATCTATTTGAAGTCTATTGATTTTGACAAAGTGGCTAGAGAAGGAATAGTATTAACTGAGTATATGATGCTGAAAATATTTTCTCAGTAATGAATATTTGAAGATTATATCTATAATAAAGGTAATTATAAATTACAGTTAAATAACTTTAACTCTGTGCCTCACAAACAGAGAATAACAATAACAACAACAACTTTAAACTTGTTCTATTGAGACAGTACAGTGGATAGGGCATTTGCCTTGCACTGAACTGGGTTTGATCCACAGTACCATAAAAGATTCTCTGAGCAGGGGTGATTTCTGAATATAAAGCCAAGCCCTGACCACCATTGGGTGTGACTCCCAAAACAAAACAAAAAAAAAGCCAACCAACAAAACTTAAAATTGCTTTTAGATCTAAAGAAAATGATGAAATTGATAACGTTTCTAAAAGATAACTTTAAAGATACTCTCCTGGGTGAGCAAAACTTTCTTAGGGCACAACAAAGGAATGAAACATAAAGAATAGAAGGATGGTTTCATCTTCCTGAATATGAAATGCCCATTCTTCCAAAACCATCTTCAAGAGGATAAAACCTCAAACCACAACTTGGATTATTTGCAGAGTTTATTGAAGATTTTAGTTTATAATGCCATACTAGTTAAACCTGAAAGTCCAGATGTAAAAAGAAAAAAACAACACCACTTGCTAACCTTCCTGTAAATGAAGTGCTTATTTACTTTATCCTCTTCATTTGCTTTATTATTCAAATACTTTCTTTTTAATAGGGTCAATACTGGAAGCCTTCAGTACCCCCTAACCCTGTCAATGAAAGGTACTTACTTTGTAAGCATTGGGCTCGGTTTTCCTATTTTTATAAGAAGCAGCCTTTAAATTTGATTAGGTAAGTGTCTCTCTCTTTCTTGTTTTGTTTTCCCTAGGGGGTAATACACACAGTTCCTGGGGGCTGCTTCTAGCTCTGCTCAGTGGTTCTTGTTCAAGAGACTGCCCTATATCAGGAACAAAATCCAGGTCTCCAACATGCAAAGCATGCACTGAGCACTTTGAACTGTCTCAGCCTGTACTTATGTAATATTCTTACACAGGATCAAACTAAAGCTTGGTGACGTAATTTTTACTCACAGTGCTATGGTCCTTTTTTAAAATTTTACCAGCTGCATAGAGCCTTCCAGGCTTCCCAGTACTGTATCCAGGTGATCATTTCGTTACTGATGTCTGAGCGGAATGCTACTGCCGCAATAGCTCAGTGGTTCAGCTGAGTCTTGGTCTTTCCATCGGCCTGGTTAAAGTTTGTATTCTTGGGCTCAGGAAGTTGTCTCAAAGGGCTGAAGCACAAAACTCTGTATGCAGGAGTGTTGAGTTCTAGTGCATGTCCCCAAGTGCATGTCCTCGAGTACCAGGAAACCCTGGTAACACTGCTGTGGATGGCCCCAAACAACAAGCAAAACAAGCAAAAACCAACAAGCAAAAAAAAAAAAAAAACAAGCAAAAAAAAAAAAAAAAATCCAAGTTCTTTCTTTTTAGAAACTATTCTGTAATCTAGGTCAATTTGCTTAATCTTCAGTATGCTCACCTGAGAAATGGAGGTAATAATAATAATGCTTTCTTTATATGGTTATTTGGCAATCAAGTGAGATATGTATATTTATCACAGAGTCTAGCTTTTAGTGCTTACTATGAAATAGCTTAGTTTAGATTCTTTCTGAGTTGAAGAAGTTTGAAGAGAGAAGAAAGATTGGATGTAGAAATGTGGATTAATATTTGGGTGTGTGGATCTCAGGATACTGTAAAGATAAATTTTATTCTATAACCTAGTTTCTCTCTCTCTCGCTGTCTCTCTCTCTGTGCTATACCCATCTGTGCTAGGACTACTCAGGAATTACTCCTGGAGAACTTGGGAGACCATATGGGTTTACCAGCGATCAAACTTGGGACTTCTGCATGCAAAGCAAGCACCTTAGCCGCTGTACTATTTCTATAACCTTTATAATCTCATTTGCTAAGGCAATGTTTTTAAGAGGGCAAACTGTGGCGAAAGTCTCTGTTTTCAATGATATCAATATTTACCCTTTTTGTTTGTTTTGGAATAATACCTGATAGTACTTGGGACTTATCCTGGTCCTGTCCATAGGAATCATTCTTGGCAGGGTTTGGGAGACCATATGTGGTTTCAGAGATCAGACTCTGACTTAGCTACATGTAAAAGAAGCACCCCATCCGCTGAATAATCCCTTCTACGCAATTATACTACCATTGCATTCATTCAATCGTTAGGCAGCCTTATGCATGGTAACCATATCATGTCCTGAACTGTCTCTGAGCTTCATTGATCTGCTTTTCCTACTGAAAAATATTAGCTTGTCCTAACATTTTTACCAATATAGTCAGTTTGTAGGTACTGTGCTGTTAGAGATGATCAGAGGAGCAAAGTTGGTCTAATGGAGGCATACATAAAATGCATTGAGAATATTCATTAACCTGTCATTTAAAAAGCTGCTTCAAAAACTGTTTACAAGTATTTCTGCTTTTAGTATTCTCTAAAAATCTGCATTTTTATAATGTGTGCTGCTAAGCTTTCATATTCTTGAAAAGCTGACAAATGAGTGTAATTTTATTTTGTAATTTTACAAATGCAAACTTTGCTTTAAGGACAATTTTTGTATAACTTTCACATTTTTTGTATTATTTCTTAAGTTCTTTATTTATGTGGGGGATGGCTAGAATTCCTTGATTTGTAGTATCAGTTCCTAATATTTCTCAACATTTTGTATTTGTATTTCAATTTTGCTTATGGTTTCTTTTGTTTGCTATGTTCTTTTCCTGCATGAAAACTTGCATACCAGTTTCTAGCACTAGAGTGCACTCTTTCATTAGTTCTTTCCTATTTCACACAATTTCTTTTATGCATGATAGTCTTTGGCAGTCACATTCTGTTTATTTTACTGCTACGGCCTTAACCACTCTTCTTTCCTGCTCACACATAAGTTGCTTTGTCACTGCTTCTTCCTTTAATATCATCGTATTTGCTTAGTTTCTTCATCTCAGGGATGATTTTGTCACTTTGTTTAAAATCTCGACTTCAGTTTATACTTTCTCCTAGAATTTCTGAAGCATCTTCCTCACTGCTCTTTGTCTTCCAGGTTTGTGGTAGCAGGCGGCAGGTAGTCTGTTGGAATCTAGTTTATTTCTTTGCTTGCAGATAGTTGGGGAACTATAAAATTCTCTGCTCTGAAACTGAAGGTCTGTAAGTTTTTATTTTCTGTTCTTACTGGTTTTAACCTTTTAAATGAAGGGCTCATGGGAATTTTTGAACACACTTAAAATAATATTGAAAAGAGTAAGGTACTGTCTATAAATGAATAATAACAATTCTTTCAATGAGCATTCACTGAATGCTATGTGGTATATATATTACTATATAACAGCAAGAGATGATAAATATATCATGTATATATTTTAGGAAAACACATTAATTCATAATTATAGCATAAATACTCATAAAATAATATCTGTCAGGACAAAAAAGCATATACCTTATGAAAACCTTTCAGGGAATTTCATAGTGCATTTTCATGAGTTGTTTCTTGAGAAGTAAGTAGCTGGTTGATAGGGAAGCAGATTAGTTAAGAATAACTCAGGAAGAGAGAGGATGCATAGAGCAGTAGGCTTAAGAAGGGTATTGATGATATAGTTGTTGATATAGAAGTATTATGTGATAGGTATTTATAAAAACCAGAATCATTAAGAACATGGCTGAGATAAAGGAGGAAAAAAGGACATTGTTCAATTTTTTACATTAAATATGTTTCTCTATTCAAAACAGGAAGACTGAAATAAAGAAAATGAGGGGAATATATTTTTCCAGTAGTGGATATTTGAAGGTTGTATCTATAGTATAGTTAAAAGGAAGGAGAGAAGACTATGAATTTGGGATAGATATTACCAACAAATATTGGGCCTGGTAGGTGATTGATATGGAGTGTAGAGAGGGAGGAAGACAGGCTAAGATGACTCACAATACCCAGAAAGCAGTTTAGACTAGAGAAATCAATTCTTTGATTTCACATATTTCATGTTATTTTTACACCAGAATTGTTCCATATTCAGTTATTTATACAGCTTCATTATTTCAGTTAATTGATTATTCCATTTTATTTTTATGAAAAATGGGAATAGCATGGTTGCCATCATTGATTTATCAACAAACTGATCACAATTCTTCTGTCCAGTCTAAGAACTCTAGATAGCTGTTCTTTATATAGATTCCTTTTTGGTTTCTAAATATTTAGAATTAAGGTTCTGGGCTTGGAGCTCAGTGGTAGGGCACTTACCTTGTGTTTATGAGGCCCTGGGATTAATCTCTGGCACTGCAAAAGCAGAATATTAATACGCATAAAATAAAATTGATTACAGCTACATAGCAAATAGCTTAGAATAAATATACTCATAGTAACTATAAAATTGTTACAAAACACAATGTAACGCAATATATAATGTCCTCAGCGGCTCATGAATTCAGCATAAAATAAATCTTGGTAGACCAAATGTTTGCATTTATTCAGTTGTTCCTCCAGCTTACATTTAGTTTATTTCTATCATCCTATTGATTATTTGTTCTATGTACTAAATCCTGGGTATACAAAATTAGATCTTTTCTCACAAGATCTCACAACCTATGTTAACCTATGTTAGTTGCTGTGTTAGAGGACATAAAGCCCCAGATAAATTCACAGTCTTATCAGTAAAAAGGATAAATTAAGAGTTACCTTAGGTATATGAATATTAAGTGCATTTTCCTATAAATGTAATATTCAGAAGTAAAAACTCATATATTGGAACTTTATAGTGATATATCATATTGTTATATTTCTTTCATTTATTAATAAAACATAAATTTATATTAACATAAATATCTTAAATGGTATTTTGATAGTGTAGACATTTTTGCCATAGCAAAAATCTGAAACATTTCTTGCTTTTTTTGACTTTTGCATAGCACTTCATTGTGTTACATAAACACTACATTTCCTTACCTACTATTGTTATGTTCCTAAAAGTCCAACATTTAGCTAGTTTTCTATTGCACATAAAATTAGATTCTCATTTGATACTTAGAAAATTTTTTATTGAATCACCATACGGCAGACCATTAAAAGCTGTTCAGGAGTATCATGCTGAGTGAAATGAGTCAGGACGATACAGAATGACTGCAATCATTTGTGGGATATAAAAAAATAG
Source organism: Cryptotis parvus (assembly GCA_021461705.1). NCBI lineage: Eukaryota > Metazoa > Chordata > Mammalia > Eulipotyphla > Soricidae > Cryptotis > Cryptotis parvus. The sequence goes on from JAJIBD010000856.1 coordinate 37,590, forward strand.
TATGAGACTGTAGTCTGATCAATTTTCTTTTGAGAACTTTTTTAAATTAAAAAATTGTAAACACCATGATTTACAATACTATTAATAATAGGTTTCAATGAATACAACATTGCAATCCCATATCCTCCACGAGTGACTGCGTCCCTATTCACTTCTCTTGCCTTCCTCCATACCATCTTCCTGAAATCTGGCATTCTTTCTAAAATTATGCTGCTTTGCTTTGTTTTGGGGTTTTTATGTGTAGCACCCAAAAGAGTTCAGGCGTTATTCCTGGCTCTGCACTTCATCTAGGCTCAGAAGACCATATAGGATGCCTGTGATCAAACCTGGGTCATTTGCAGGCAATGCAAGTGCCCTGCCTTCTGTACTACCCTCCATCCCATGCGCTCTGGTGTTCTTATGGATTTTTTAATTGGTGTGGTAGGGCAGGGAAAGTGTGTCCCAAGCAATGCTCTGGGGATTTTTTTGAGCCCCTTCTGATCAAAGTTGGCCAGTTCTGCAGAACAAATTTTTTGAAAAAAAAATGTTAAAAGCATAATAAGATTTTGGGTAATGTGAATAGAATATTCACATATGAATGCAGTTCTATATATAAAAGATTCTTGAAATACCTCATTTAATTCACACACAAAGTTAATGTAAATGTGTGGTAATATTATGTATACTTTACCGTAAACTATTAATTTCATAACTTTAAAATATATAAAATGGAAATAGAAATGTTGAGGGTAAATTTCAGAAAATTAAAATAAAATTTTAGGTTTTAATGTTCTTAGTTTCTGCTCTACCTGGTGTATCTGTGTCTGTGGTTCAAGAATTCCTGCGCTTGAAATACTCTCCTCTGAAGGGCGGATCTCTGCAGGGTGGGTCCTTGTAGGCTGGGTTTCTGACAAGCTGGCCTGGAGACTGGATTAATCTGTTGGGAAGAGATCTTACAAGCTGCGGAGTGTGGATGGCGAAGATTGCTGCCAGCAAGGTGTGGGGGGTTTCTCTGGGCTCTTCTGAGGCTACATCGGGATAGTGGACTCTGGTTGGAAGTTGCTCTCGTGGTCCATGGAATGCAGGGGGTTCAACAGGGAAAGCTGAAATAAATTCAAAAAAAGGAAGAGAGCAGCATGGAATGCCTTCAAAGACATTGAAGAAATAGCTAAAAGGACAAAAGAACCTCCGGCTCCGGGCACATCTCTTTGTCTCCACCATTCTCCCTGCATTAACATACGCCTCAGAGACCTGGGCCCTACAAAAGCAGAATGAGAACGCTTCGGTCTCCCAGAGAGGAACTGAAAGAGCTATGCTTGGAATATCACGCCTCACTCAAGTGAAAGAAGGAATCCGGAGTTCTGACCTCCATCGCTATTCCAGAATCAGGGACGCTGTCTCGTTTGCCAAGGCATCGAAAATCAGATGGGCTGGACATGTAATGCGATTTGGAGACAACCACTGGAGGAGAGCCATTACCGACTGGATCTCACGGGATGTCAAAAGATCACATGGCCGCCCACCTACAAGATGGTCAGACACCCTTGTCAAGACCCTGAAGGAACGGTTTGAGGCTCTTTTATATTCCTGAATCAACCAGATGCCATTGGGCTACATTGGCACGTGATAGGGTCCAAAGGAAATGTTACTGGTGCCCGCTCGAGCAAATCGATGAATAATGGGATTCAAGTGATCAATGTTCTTAGTATTTCTACTTTTTTTTTTTTGCTTTTTTGGGTCACACCCGGCGATGCTCAGGGGTTTCTCCTGGCTCTGCACTCAGGAAATACTCCTGGCGGTGCTCGGAGGACCATATGGGATGCCGGGGATCGAACCTGGGTCTGCATGGGCCAGCCACACTCAAGGCAAATGCCCTATCCGCTGGGCAATCTCTCCGGCCCCAGTATTTCTACTTTTTAAATAAAATGAATCCACTCATAAATATGAGTGATTCTAAGGAAGATGCGAGTGGCAAATTAACTAGGGAATCTGATGGAATTACACTTTTTATCACTATCTTCCCATTCATCATCGATTTGCTCGAGCGGGCACCAGTAATATCTCCATATGTCCTGTCTCATGCTAGTAGAGCCCAAGGGCATCTGCTTGCTCCAGAAACATAACAAGCCTCAAAACATTATATTAGGTCATGGGAATGAACTAATATAATTGTTACTGGTATTTGGCATATCAGATATGACACAGGCAGTTTGCCAGGCTTGCGGTGTGTGTGGCATACTCTTGTAGTCACCTCTAAATATAGCATTTATTGATGAACTGAGCCGCCACTTGCGGCAGCGAGAGCCAGACTGTGATAGGCTCATCTGCTGGGTGGAGTTCTGACAAGAGGGAAGTCCGGATGTGGAAAATGGCGGCCCTCACGGAGTGGGGGAGGGTGTCATCTGGCTTGTTGTGAGGCTCTACTGGGGTGGCGGGCCAGGGCTAGAACCCGCCATCCCTTCCAGGCATCTCATCCCTCCCAGCGGCTGGGCACAGGAGAGAGGGAGTAGCAGCTCTGCCCCATGTCTGTAAAACTCTGGATCAGCATACCTGGGCTGGATTGAAAAAACTGCTGCAGGGTGGGTGTCAATGATCCGGGTTGTGATAGGCTGACACCTACTCTAACTCGACAGCCTACACTTTTTTACATTATGGTTTATTCATTTATTTATTGGACCCACTGTCATTGCTTTATACAGGCAATGTGGCTCCCCCCAGGCCCACCATCAGAATGCCTGGATCCCTCCATGTTTATCACAAGATCCCATCTTCATGTGCTCCCACTCAGCACTTTTAGATGAGTGAAATCTGGTGTGTATCTTTTTCTTTCTTTCTCACTTCACTTATCAAGACTTCCTCTAGTTCCATTATAGTTGTAGTGAACGGCATAGATTTCATCTTTTCTTATGACTTGGTAGCACTTCATTGTGTTACACAATAACACTGCAGTTTATCTACTATCTGTTGTTGGCCACTTGGGTTGTGTTTAGGTCTTTGCTATTATAAATGTTGCTGCAGTGAACAGTTTTACAACCTTTCAAATGAATCATTTTGTGGGTTTTTTTCTTCTTCGGCTGTTGTATCATAAATTCACTCATAAATATCACTTCTAGCAGTACTCAGCACACCATATGGGGTCCCGGAGAGTAAACTCCTATCTTCTGAGTGCAAGGCAAGCACTCTGCCCACTATATTATGTTTTTGGAGTAGATGTCCAGAAATAGAATTGCAGAGACAAAGGATAGCTCTATAGCTCTAATTCTTACCTTACTTAGGTCTCTAAATGTTTTTCAAAGAAACTAAACCAAGTAGCAGTCCCACCAGCAGAAGTAGTAGTTTCTTTTTATGCCACACCACCTCCAGTGTATGGAATAAAAAAGAATCATGTGTCTGCAGATTTCTGAGGGAGCCATATCCAGTTCAGGGCTTGCCTTTTTTTCTGTCTTCAAGGACCAGTTATCAAACACGTTGTACCCATCAAATCAAATCGAAACATCAAATACACATCAAGGACCAGATGTAGTATCAGGTATCAAACCTGAGTAGGCTGCATGTAAGGCAAGTACCTTACCTGCTGTATTATCTCTCCAGACCCTGTATCAGACATTTTTATATAGGCCATCCTTGCCTGGGCAAGGTAGAATGTGATTGTCATTTTTATTCCATTTTGCTGATAGTAAGTGATAATGAAAAAAAATTTTTAAGTGTTTGTTGCCCACATTCAAAACATCTCTAAGAGATTGTCTGTTCAGCTTTTCTCCACATTTTCATTTAATTGTTTGGGACTTTTTTTTCAGTTGTTGAGCTTCTAGATTGCTTTAGATATCCTGAATATTAACTTTAGTCTGATATGTGTGACTATTTCCTCCCAATCAGTGGAGTATCATTTTATTTTAGACCCCATTTCTTTGACATTACAGAAGGTTTTCTTTTTTAGTTTAATTGTTGATTACTGCCCCTTGAGGTATTGCAGGTGTGGCTGTGGTGCCCGGCTGTGTTGGCAGGTGGCAGACAGGAGACAGGCTTGTCTATACCCCCCAGGACTCTGCCCTGTGAGCCCTGGATGGTTGATGGTCTGACAGAAAAGACTGGAATGAATCCAGAGCCACAGCAGAGCCTGGCAAGCAACCTGTGGTGTATTCGATATGCCAAAAACAGTAACAATAATGGACCTCATTCCCAACGAATGGGGACCTTACTGGCGCCCACTCTAGCAAGTCAATGAACAACGGGAAGACAAGTGACAAGTGACAATTGTTGATTTCTGCTTTTGTTTTCTTGCCAGTGTGGTTATCATAGAAGACAACTGGAGAATCCTGTCTGTTCCCTCAGTGTATTTCAGAGAAACATTTTGGTAGCTAATTCTTTAATCTATTTGGAAATGATCTTTGTGAATGATATTGGGATCCAATTCTATGGTTTTGCATGAGGTATCCAGTTTTATCAGTAATATTCTATTCATCGATATAAGAATCTTTGTCCCAGTATCTTGCAATTTTAACGACTGTAGCTATGTACCAAAGGCTACCAAAGTCTGTTAATGCAGTGCCTATCATCTTTACCTTTAGGATTGCTTTGACTGTTCTGGGATTTGTTTGTTTCAAATGGGAATTTTAGAAGTATTTGTTATATGTCCTTAAAAGTCATAGAAATCTTAATAGGAAGTATGCATTAAATTTGTAAATTACTTTGGGTTAGAGAGTCATTTTAACCAAGCTGATTCTTGTAATCCATGAACACTTTCTTATATCTTCTTTTAATTCTTTCAGAGCCATGAAATAATTGATACTTTCTGTAAATTTTCCTTCTTACACTTCTCACACTCCTTCTTATACTTGATACTTTTCTGTAAATTCTCCTTTTTTAGAATTGGTTTCCAGATATTTGAGTTTTTAATATTTTTATGTATACTATCATGCCATCTGTAAAGAGTGATTTATTTTATTTTTACCCATCTGTATTACTTTAATTCTTGTTTTTTGCCTAATTTCTATGGTAAGGATTAAACACATTGTGGGCTCATAGGAATGAAAGTGGAAACCTTGCCTTGTGCTTGACCTTAGAGGCAGGAGTATTAGTTTTTCCTTCATAGAGGATTCTCTGTGGGTTTATTGTATATGACCTTTACAACATTGAGATACATTCCCTCAGTTTTTTCATCCCATTTATTAACATATATAACGATAACTGATCTTTTGCATAAAACCATCCTTGTATCTCTGTGCTGAATCTCACTTGAGTGATGTATGATGCATATAGTACATTGCTGTGCTTTCAAAAGGATTTAATTAAGCATCTTTGCATCTATATTTATTGGGAACATTGGTTTGAAATTTTCTTTTTAAAAATTTCTTGTTCCCTTTTTGTATCAAGTAATGCTGGTCTGATAGAAATTTTTGGGGGATTCCTGTTTGCTCTGTTTTCTGGAAGAGCTTGAGAAAAATGGGTAGAATATCTTCTTTGAAGGTCTGAAAAGTCTAAGTTGGGCTGATGAATTTTTTTCCTGGGAGATTTTTGATAAAAGTATTTTCAAATTCCTTGATAGCAAAATGTCTATTCAAGTTTTATTTATTTTTCCTGATTCAGTTTCAGACATTTTTAAGGCTCTCAAAATGTATCAGTTTCTTTTAGGTTCTCTAATTTAGTGCTATAAAGTTGTTTGTAGTTAACTTGTATGATTTTTTGTATTGATAAAGTGTCTGCTATAATCTTTATTCTTTTCATTTCTTATTCTATTTATTAGGGTTTTTCTCTTTATCTTTTTGATTTAGTCAGGGAGTTGGTGACCCTAATTAATTTGTTCCAAATACCAACTGTTTCACTGATCTTTGTATTGTGATTTTTGTTTTCATATTATTTGTTTTTGCCAGGAGTTTTGTTTACTTCCTTCTTCTTACTTTGCCTTTCCCTCCTCTTGGTTAAGGCTGTCTCAAAGATCTCTGGTGTTATTTTCTTCATTATTTTCTTAAAATTTTCCCTTTTCAATTTTTTTGATGGATTTCCTACATCTTATATGCAATTATATACCTCATTCCCATGACCTGATGGAATGGTTTGAGGCTTTTTATGTTCCTGGAGCAAGCAGATGCCCTTGGGCTCTACTTGCATGAGACAGGACATATGGAGATGTTACTAGTGCCCAATCAAAAAAAAATGATGATGAATGGGAAGACTGATACAGTGATACAGTAATTTCCTACATCTCATCATTTAGTTATTAATTTATGCTTCTGTGCCTCTCATTCTGCAATTTGTGATTTCAGTTCTCCTATGTTCTTCTATGTTCTTGTACTATGTTACACTATGTGACTATGATATTTCTGACTCATTTGTTTAGAGTATTCATATTTTTCCCTCTGTTGAAATTTTCTATTGTTTTATTCAATTCAGTAAACAATCCTTATTCCTGTGACCTTGAAACTATCTTTCAGGGTATTAGAGAGATCTTGATATCCCTACTACCCTCTCTCATTGTTTATTTGTATTGGTGGATTCCTCCTCTTCATCCTTATTTCTGAGTCTTCAGCTGCATGCCTAAGTAGGGATCTGGGTGGAGATCTTGCCTGGGAGTGGTAAGGGTACATTCAGCAGGCACTAAGCTCCAGAGTCAAGCTTGGATTTTGGATTCTCACCTGGTGAAAAGTGACAGACATAACCCAGATGGGGTCACATGTGAGGAAGGACAACAGAGACCATCTAGGAAAATGATGGCCTCCCATATATGGATATACAATTCAATGTCATTTCTATACTGATTTGAGTAGTCAGATAAGAGTAAACAATAGTGCAGAAGTATCACTTGTTCACTTGACATCCCTTTATTCATCAATTTGCTCAAGCCGGAGCCAGTAATATTTCCATTTGACCCATTCACGTGCCAGTGTAGCCCAATGGCATCTGGTTGCTTCAGGAATACAAAGAGCCTCAAACTGTTCCTTCAGGATCTTGACGAAGAAGTCTGACCATCTTGTAGGTGGGCGGCCACGTGATCTTTTGACATCCCATGGGATCCAGTCGGTAATGGCTTTAGTCCAGTGGTCGCCTCCAAATCGCATTACATGTCCAGCCCATCTGATTTTCAATGCCTTGGCAAAAGAGACAGCGTCCCTGACTCTGGAACAGCGATGGAGTTCGGATTCTTTCTTTCACTTGAGTGAGGCATGCTATTCAAGCATAGCTCTTTCGATTCCTCTCTGGGAGACCCGAATAGCATTCTCAGTCTGCTTCCATAGGGCCCAGGTCTCTGAGGCATATGTTAATGCAGGGAGAATGGTGGAGTTGAAGAGATGTGCCCAGAGCCGGAGGTTCTTTGTCTTTTTAGCTATTTCTTCGATGCTTTTGAAGGCATTCCATGCCGCTCTCTTCCTCCTGCGCAGCTCAGGTTTTAGGTTGTTCATCATGTTGACTTCTCGGCCTAGGTTCACATAACTGCTGCATTCAGAGATGTTTGTTCCATTGAGAGTAAATGGGGGGGCGGAGCGATAGCCCAGCGGGTAGGGGCGTTTGCCTTACAGGGCGGCTTGTGCAGTTTGCACGTGGCCGGCTTGTGCCGGCCCGGGTTCGATCCCGGCATCCCATATAGTCCCCGAGCACGGCCAGGAGTAGCTCCTGAGTGCAGAGCCAGGAGAAACCCCTGAGCATTGCCGGGTATGACCCAAAAAAGCAAAAAAAAAAAAAAAAAAAGAGAGAGTAAATGGGGCCTCTGGAACTAGTTCATTTTTTCATGAACATAGTTTTCTTTAGATTCAGCTGTAGACCTATCTTTCCACATTCTCGGTCGAAGTCAGCCAGCATTTGTGCCGCTTGGCTAATATTTGGTGTTATTAGAATGATGTATCAGCGAAGCGGAGGTGGTGTAGTTGCCAGAGGTGGTGTGGTGCAGAAGTATATCACCATTAAAAACATGAAACGCAATATAAGCAAGAATATGTCAGTTTAAATTATTTTTAGTGGCTGAAAGTTTGCAAATTCTAGAAAAGATTAAGAATTTAAAAATTGAAGAATCAGAGTGTCTATAAAATTAAGAAGGGATTGGAGAAAAATAAAAATATATTTATTGTGAAATTATGTGCATGACTTTTGTATAGAGAAGAGTTCTTTTTGAGTATGTATGGAAATTGCAGTTTAATATTAAATGCTGTAAAGAGATTTATAACTTAATATGAAGTATTGCAGAATCCATTAAAGATAACATGACCTGTTAAGGAAACTGCGGTAAGACTTGAGATATTTGGTGTGTTCAATTCTATATGAATAAAATGGAGCATTAATCTGGAATAAGTGGAGGAAACTTTTTTTTTAGTCAGAGTAAACTAAACAATGTTGCTTTCCTCCATTTGTGTATGCTTTATGGAATTTTTATTAAGTCATCATTTTCAGTACCTTGGTTTTCTAATTATTCCAAAATTCTGCAAATGTTTGTCAGCAATGGGCAGGAGATAGTCCAGGGGGTAGAGCATGTGACTGCCAAGGTGCTCGACCCAGGTTCTAGTCAATGATGAGGCCTGACACATCCTCCCAAGCAGCATCTTGGTGGTGTAGCTCAGGAGGAAGACCCCCCAGCCCCTCACCCCGCCCCAGCATCCGCACTGACAAAGGCTGGGGAGGCTGTGCTATTAGTCACTGCAGAGTCCAAGCAGTGCCACCAAGGACCTAACAATTGTGGCCGACCAGGCTAAATGTCACTTAAAGTGGTTCCTGGCCCTCTTGAGAGCTGCTTTCAAGCAGTCCCCCGAGCAACTTGAGAGCTTCAAGAGTGATCCCTGAGCACAAAGCCGAGTAAGTCATGAAAACTTCCATGTGTGCCCCCAAAACAAACAAACAAACAAACAAACAAAACTGTGATTCTGATTCAAAGTAAGACAGAAGCTCATATATGCCATGCCCGTATTGGTCAGAGCCCCTCTCCAATGTTTGAACATTTATTTCAAGACATTTAACTGCAAGTTTAGTAAATGTTCTAAAGCTACTTTATTTCAAAATTTAACCTTCGCTTAGTTTCCTAGTTAACTATTTCTTGTATCATTATTGAAACTATGATATTTAATGATGTTGAAATTAAAGTTTAACTAGTTTAGTTTCTTGGACAAATGTTGCATCTCTAAAGAAGTGATGCCAAAATTGAAATATACATTTGTCTGGATATAAAACCCAGCCTCTCTGAGCTGTATCCTTCTTTTAGCTTCTGATTTTATTTTTACTTTTTTTTTCATAGGGATTATTATGGAGAAAAAGTTGGTATCTATTTTGTCTTTCTTGGATTCTACACAAAAATGCTGGTCATTGCAGCTCTTGCTGGCTTACTTTTTTTTTCTTTATGGATTATTGTCAATAAATCAAAATACAACCAGGTCAGTGCACTTAACTTGCCTAAGTAGAGAACATGTCTTGATTTTATTCTAACTGAAAATGTATACCCTTGGTTTCAGAATATTTCCTTATGTGAGAAAATATCAATATTTCTTGAAAATATCCAAATCTAACTACTGCTATTCACTTGAAAATGACTGCAAAGTCATTTTTTAAAGATCTGCTTCAGAGTACTGGCATTTAAGTATGATTTGGTTAGTTAATCAAATTACTGCTTCAGTGTCCCCTCTGTCTGATGTGAGTTTCAGTACAGGCAATTTTTCTAATAAAACAGCATTGTTTTCCTCCAAACACATGTCACTCTATAAACTGTCACTGTTTCCTATGTAGCAATGAAATCTGTAACCCTGATATTGGAGGTCAGATTATCATGTGCCCACTCTGTGATCTACTGTGCGAATACTGGAGATTAAATACAACCTGTTTGGTTTCAAAGGTATATATATACTGCATGTTTTTAAGATTTGGACTTTTCTCCTTTGTGTTTCATTTGATACTAAGCAGTTTATGATTTTGTTGTTTTTCAGCTCTCCTATTTATTTGATAATGAGTCAACAATGTTCTTTGCAATATTTATGGAAATTTGGGGGTGAGTATACATTTAAACTGATTTTCCATATTGTTATATGGTTCATCTGTGTAGTAAAATTACATGACACCTTATATACCATAGATGATCTTTTTCCTTCACTATATGCATTCCACCTATACACTGACGAAAATTTCTCTCATAGTCTTTAAACCTTGTTTCTCTATTAACTACTTTCTCATTCTGAGGAATAGTATGGTTTTGAAACTTATGATACATTTGATTCATAGTATCTCACTGTATCACTGTATCACTCTCTTCCTGTTCAACATTGATTTGCTCGGCGGGCACCAGTAACATCTCCATATGCCCTGTCTCATGCAAGTAGAGCCCAAGGGCACCTGCTTGCCCCAGGAACATAAAGAGCCTCAAACCATTCCATCAGGTCATGGGAATGAGGTCTATAATAGTTACTGGTATTTGGCATATCAAATACGACACGGGTAGCTTGCCGGGCTCTGCCGTGCGGGTATCTCACAGCAGGCAAAAACAAACAAATCCATTACATACTTATTTTAGGAGAACAAAATTGAGAGGCTAGAGGATATTGAGTCACGGGTCAGTGTTACTAATCATTAGAAGCTGAAATTTATTCTTTAAGGAAATATTCAAAGTAATACTGTCTGTTGCATATTCTTAGGCTGGAAAACGAAATATTTTTTTTTTTTCCCCCCCCCCCCCCCCCCCCCCCCCCCCCCCCCCCCCCCCCCCCCCCCCAAGAACAGGACCATACTTCAAAAGTAATCGAAATATTTAATGTGACATCTATCAATTTTCAATGGAATTTCTTACAAAACCAGGAAAAATAACTTAAATAAAATTCATGGTTTCACACCACAGCACAAATTGTGAAAAACAGTTTTGAGAAAGAAAAAAATGTTGAAAACACAGTACTACTTGGTTTCAAAATACATTATAAAGTTACAGTGATTTAGCCAGTTTGGTGTTGACATGAAGATAAACAAACAAAAAGCAGAATAAAGTCCAGAATAATTTTACACATACATGGTTATCTAATACTCAACAGGTTTTTCCCTAGGACAAAATATAGGGTAAGAACTTCTCACATTGGCATTCAATGACTACATGGATATGACACTAAATCCCAGGCATCAAAAGCCAAATAAAGAAAACCTCCATATTACGTGAACCTAGAAGACTTCTGTCCAGCAAGTTAAAGAATGAAGTATAAAAGGCACCCAGACAATGAGAAATATATTTGCAAATGATGTGTCATAACGTTTAATCTCCAAAATAGTGATGTGCAGACAAAACCGCTATTAACATGGTTTTAAAAGCAGAGAAAGAACTCTAATAGGCCCTCAAATATACAAGAGGCCAAGACCAAGGGTTGGATCCTCTACACCTCATCATCCCTGGGCACTGCCAGAAGCCACACCCTTCCAAGATGCCAGTTTTGGAGTATGCAGTCAGGCCCCGAGTGTGATGAATATATTTTTAAAAACAGAACAAAGAAAATCTGCAAATAGCTAAGAGATATATGAAAAATCAAATGTCACTAGATATCATATGTGCAAATCAAAATCAACATTTTACTATTGTCAGAAAGGCTATTGTCAAAAGAACAAAAATTGGTAAAGAACTTCACTTCACTTGTATCACTTGTCTTCCCGTTGTTCATCAATTTGCTAGAGCTGGCATCAGTAACATCTCCATAAGTCCTGTTGCAAGCAAGTATACCCAGGGGCATCTGCTTGCTCCAGGAATAGGAAGAGCCTCAAACCATTCCTTCAGGTCATGGGAATGAGGACCATAATTATTACTAGTTTTTGGCATAACAAATAAAACATGGTAGCTTTCAGGCTCTGCTGTGTAGAAGTATACTCTCAGTAGAAGACTCTCATCTCGAACATTTACTTATGAAACTTAAAAGGGAAGGACCAGGTTTTCTCTTGGGTGGAGCTCTGAAGAGCTTGGAGTGTGGTTGTTGAAAATGACTGACCTCATGGTGTGGGGGTTGCTTTGGCTTCCTACTAGAACTGGAGAGCACACAGTAGATCACAGAAGAACTGGTGAAGAACTGGAGAAGTATAATGAACTCTTGAGCATTGTAGGTAGGAATGTTAAACAGCGTGTCTGGAAAACAGTATGGAAGTCCACAGAAAAGAATAGGGAGCCAGGGATGTAGCTTAGTGGAATGAGGTCTTGGCACCCTAGCAATTGAATTGAATGAGAACAAATGAATCAATGAATAGAATGAATATAAATATCCTACCATATCGCATAGCACTTCCCTTTCTGATACTTACCCCACACAACTAAAATCAAGATCTTAAAGAGATTTTCATTATAGCACAGTAACTATAGTAAGCAAGATATGGAAACAAACTATATATCCAAGAATAGATTAATATATTCAAATTATATATGAATATATAATAGGTATGGTATTTAACATTAGAAATAATGTATAATACTCAGTCTTAAAAAAGAAATTTGGAAATATGTGACATGTGTGCACCTTGAAGACATTATACTCAGTGAATTATGGAAGACACAGGCAGAAAAATACTTTATAATTATAATTTGTAGGAGGTATATAGAATGAAGGAGTTCGATGAAGGTAATTAGAGAAGTCGAAAGGAAAATTGGACACCACTAATCAGTGTACACATATTTTCAGTTCAGAAGATAAATAAGCACCCAAGAGCTGCCATACATTATGACTACCATCAACGATGTGTTGACTGCTAGTAAAAGAATTAGTAGTTGGGATATATTTTTATTAAGCAAAAGAGAGCTAAGAAACATAGAAGCTAATTTAATGAGTGCAATTTAACTTAAAATTTATCTGTCTTTAGAATATTTGGATAGAGTTCATAGTTCTTTTTTATTCCTTCTCTTTTGTGGTCACACAGTAATTTGGGGGCTACTGTTAGGTGGGTGTTCAGAGATGCTCCTTTGAGCCATCACCTGGACCCAGAATTCAGAGTTTTTAACATTTTTTGGAATCTTGAAAAGTAGAGGAGACTTATAGTGTTAAAATTATAAATTAATATCATTTTCATTAGTAGTCTATGTGCCATAGAAAAGCATATATTTGCATACCAAAATACATATTCCAAAAAATATTTCCAACAGCAAGATTATTTGTAGTGATATATAGATATATGTGTACATAGATGAATATATGTATATATCTATGTGTCTACATATATATAGACTATATATAGATTATACTGTAAAGTGGCTAGTATGTTTTTATTGAATTATCCCAATAGATTGTTAAAATTGCTTGAATATTTTTGGTAAAAGGCTTGCTAATGAAACTACAATGTTAAGTAAAATTTAAGTTTGTTTTCAAATTGTGGGAGTAAAGACACAAAGTAATGTGCCTAAAAAGACTTACTTATCTGAACTGACTGCTGTCTAAGAATTTATCTTGTTTTATATTGTTGTTATTGTTGCAGTGGGGAGGGGAGGATTGGGGAGTAAAGCACACTTGTTGCAATGTTAGGATGTAAATTCAGTATGATATGATGGATCACACTTGGAAGCACCAGGGATAGCACTTGGCTATGTGAAGCAGCATCAGGAATTGAACTCAGGACCTCATGCACATGAGGCTACCCCATTACTGCTGAAACACATTCCAAGTCCACCTTATGTATTTTATATTGTGAGTTATTTCAATAATATTATATGCAATTATTCCCAATCTAGCATTTTTATAATTTTATTATAAACAAGAAAAACCATCAAACAAACAAAATGATTTTTAATAAAGAAACCAATTATAATAGTACACATGTTATTTCTCCAGCTCTGAATTTTATTTGTTTTTATGCGTTTCTTTGCCCATAGTCACACTGTTTTTGAAATGTTGGAAACAACGACAGGCAAGACTGGGATGTGAGTGGGACCTGGTGGATTTTGAAGAAGAGCATCAGCAGCTCCAGCTGAGACCTGAATATGAAGCAATGTGTAGAAAAAGGAAAAATAATAGAATTACTAAGGTAGATAAAGAAAATATATGGGTCATCATATCTCCGTGGATATGCTGCTGTAAATATTTTTATGTAATTATCACTGTCACTGTATTACTGTCTTCCCGTTCATCATCGATTTGCTCGAGCGGGCACCAGTAACATCTCCATATGACCTGTATCATGCAAGTAGACCCCAAGGGAACCTGCTTGTTCCAGGAACATAAAGAGCCTCAAACCATTCCATCAGGTAATGGGAATGAGGTCTATAATTGTTACTGGTATCTGGCATATCAAATATGACACGGGTAGCTTGCCAGGCTCTGCCGTACAGATAGCATACTCTTGTAGTCATCTCAAAATCCAGCATTTATTGATGAACTGCGGGCGAGCTGGGCTGTGATAGGCTGGTCTGCTGGGTGGAGTTCTGACAAGGGGAAATCCGGATGTGGAAAATGGAGGTCCTCATGGAGTGGGGGTCGTCTGGCTTGTTGTGAGGCTCTGCTGGGGTGGCGGGCCAGGGATAGAACCTGCCATCCCTCCCAGGCACCTCATGAGCGACTGGGCACAGTGAGAGCCAGTAGCAGCTCTGCCCCATGTCTGTCTCTGGATCAGCACACCTGGGCCAGATTAAAAAAGACTGCAGCAGGGTGGATCTCCGATGATCCGGGCTGTGATAGGCTGGTCTACTGGGTGGAGTTCTGACGAGGGGGACGTCCGGATGTGGAAAACGGAGGTCCTCATGGAGTGGGGGTCGTCTGGCTTTTTGTGAGGCTCTGCTGGGGTGGCGGGCCAGGGATAGAACCTGCCATCCCTCCCGGGCGCCTCATGAGCAATTGGGAACAGTGAGAGCCAGTAGCAGCTCTGCGAGCCAGTAGCAGCTGGCTACACATAATATGTAATTATGTGTATTCTAATTTGCCCTTGAGATCTTCTACAACACATGAGATATAATCTTCTTGCTAATATAGATTTAAGACACACACAAATAAAAGCTTAATGAATTCAGGATCAGACCGTTATCCAGCTACAGTCAATATTAATTCATGGTGTTTGTTATTTAATCTATACACTTACTGCTCCATGCCATTACATTATTTTTGAACAGTCTCAAAGCATTGCATCACAAGAAATAATTTTAATACCAAATGTAATAAGAGAGAAATGGCAAATAGTTCATATGCTGCAAATTTTTTGTGTATAAGCATGTACATTCATAGCAATGACACTGATCAATATGCACAAAAGTATTATGTTATATTAACAAATTATAAGTTATTGTTTTGTTAGACTGACATATGACATATTTGTGTGTCCCTTTTCTTTAACTATAATGAGAGGATCATTTTATTGGTGTGGAGGGGGAGAAAGAGCTTAGAATTGGGTACATTTAACCAAGTATGCTGCTGCTGAGTAATGGATTTGTGGTGTGATTTTTTTATGTGACAATGAAAGATACCTAGACTTAAAAGATCCAACATTTGGTTATATGTTCTTAGAGTTTCTATATTTTCATGATGAATAACCATTGTGTTATCTGATGCTATTTAAAAAATACACTATCTCTAACACAATCACTTCAGCAGAATTCCCTACTCTGTTTAAAACACTACTATCACTGTTATAATAATACTTAAAATTATTTTTACAGTTTAGGTGTTTACTAAATATTAAATTGCATTGAAACAACATTAAGATCATTTGTATCACTTGTATCTCTGTCTTCCCGTTGTTCAACAATTTGCTCAAGCGGGTGCCAACATCTCCATTGGTCCCTGTTGCATGCTAGTCTAGCCCAAAGGCCTCTGCTCGTTCCAGGAACATGAAGAGCCTCAAACCATTCGTTAAGGTCATAGGAATGAGGTCTATTATTGTTACTGTTCTTTGGCATATCAAATACAACACAGATAGCTTGCCAGGCACTGCCGTGTGGGCACTGTTAGTTTTTGCTCTGAATAGATCTCAAGGTTCTAAAACAAATTAGTAAAGAAAAAATTGTTTTTTTTTTAACAAGCTTCCTAAAGGACCCTGTGCAACAGAACCTTTTGGTTCAATCTAGAAATCATTTCCCAGGGCCAAAGCTATAGTACAGCTGTTAGGGTGTTTGCATTGCACATAGTCGACATGGGTTCGACATTAAGATATAACATTAAAACAAAAAGTTGGTAAAGAAATCAAAGGGGAGAAACTCAGGAAAATCAATGAACAAATTATATACTGGTTTAAAATTTAAAGAATATATTAAAACATTATATTAATAAATGACATTATATGTATTTTTACATTTTCATGAGATTGACAAAAGAAAATCAAAGCAAACATTGGCTTTACCAAATATTATTGCCAAATAATATATATTGAATTGTTCACATTTGAAGCAGTTTATAACTTTGATGTTTATGAAATCAAGAGAGAATTTTTTTTCACATATTGCAGTACTTCTTAACTGGTTAAGAATAATTAGAACTTTCACACTAAGGTGTGTATTGGAACCACACACATGCATGGTGGATAGAAATATGCACATAAGAATATGCAGATATAAACATGAGCACCACTAGTACACATCAAACTCATTTGTATTCAGTCACATAGAGGCACACATATACAAATAATGGGATTTTACTGACTCTTGGACAGCTTGTTCTGCCATTGATTTCTGTTTGTATTAATTCCTCCTTGAAAATGCTTAATTATAAAATCTTATTTGTGCTTAGTGTTGAGAATTTTGGATTTCTGTTCATAGTCAAGTATGAACTTGTTCATAGTCAAGTCATAGTTTTATCACTGTCTGTCTGTATCACTGTCTTCCCTTCATCGAATTGCTCGAGCGGGCACCAGTAACATCTCCATACATCCTGTCACAAGCAAGTATAACCAAAGGGCACCTGCTTGCTCCAGGGACAGGAAGAGACTCAAACCATTCTTCAGGTCATAGAATTGAGGTCCATAATTGTTACTAGTTTTTGGCATAACAAATAAAACACAGGTAGCTTGCCAGGCTCTGCCATATAGGTGGTATAGTCTCAGTAGAAGGCTCTCATCTCAAGCGTTTACTGATGAAACTAATAGAGGAATTAAGGATAGAGATAGCTTTATAGCTTTATAGAGTAATATATATACATATATATAAAGATAGCTTTATAGAGTAATATATAACTGCCTCGAGATTTAGCAAAGACTGTCAGCTTATATAACTAGTTTTCCCCATTAGTGACTATAAAAGTGCATAAAGATGGAAAATGCAATCTTTTTTTAGATAATGACAAATAATATTTGTGTAGAGCTTCAGAGAAATACAGTTCAACTAAATTTGAATTAATTCATTTGTCATATAACAAATGTTAATAAGGATTGTCCACACAAACAGCAGTTGTAAGCATCTGGCCTTTGATTTCCTGCCTACCAGCTAATAGAATCAGTGTCCAGGAAGTACTGTGTATCCATCATCCCTGTATTGCAACTTAGAGTCTCATATATCTATACAAGGGAAGGAACTATTGGTAGAATGGAGCTGTCCATGAATTGCAGTGGGTCCTTTTTTAAATATTTCTCCTTTAACTGTTTTGTGATTTTTAACTACTTCCTAGAGTTCCAACTTTGAGGGTAGGTTTTAAATTTATTGTGCTTTTTTCACAATTACAGGATATGGAGCCTTATCTGCCTCTAAAGAAACGTATTCCATGGTACTTTTTATCAGTCGCCACAGTGGTATTTTCGGTAAGCACATTTTTTTTTTAGTGATTAAACATGTATTTATTTTAGTTCAGTTAAAACATGTAAGCACATTTTTAAAAATGATTTTTATTTTGCAGGGGCCATGCTAATCTTCTCTGTAGGAGAAGATTAGCATTTTTGCTCCTTTTCCCCTTCTTTTGGGTAGGACTCCTCTCGGCTGAGATCCTTTCTCTTTGGTGGGAGACATGGGCTCTCTTGTATGGTCCAAGTTCTCACCAGAGCGAGAGTTCTTTCATTATATTGGATTACGGTGGTAAACTCGCAGACATGGGGCAGAGCTGCTACTGGCTCTCCCTGTGAACAGCCGCTCATGAGGCGCCCGGGAGGATGGTGGGTTCTAGCCCTGGCCCACCATCCCAGCAGAGCCTCGCAACAAGCCAGAAGACCCCCTCCATGAGGGCCTCCATTTTCCACATCTGGACTTCTCTCTCGTCAGACCTCCACCCAGCAGACCAGCCTATCAGCGCCCGGCTCATCGAGTTCCACCCTGCAGCAGTCTTTCTTAAATCCGGCTCAGGTATGCCGGTCCAGAGACTTGCAGACATGGGGGCAGAGCTGCTACTGGCTCTCCCTGTGACCAGCCGCTCATGAGGCGCCCGGGAGGGATGGTGGGTTCTAGCCCTGGCCCACTATCCCAGCAGAGCCTCGCAACAAGCCAGAAGACCCCCACTCCATGAGGGCCTCCATTTTCCACATCCGGACTTCTCTCTCATCAGACCTCCACCCAGCAGACCAGCCTATCAGCGCCCGGCTCACGCAGCCGCTTGCGGCTGCGTGGTTCATCAATAAATGCTGGACTTAGAGGTGCCTACAAGAGTATGCTACCTGCACGGCAGAGCCTGGCAAGCTACCCGTGTTGTATTTGATATATGCCAAATACCAATAACAATTATAGACCTCATTCCGGGAATGGATTGGGGCTCTTTATGTTCCTGGAGCAAGCAGATGCCTTGGGCTCTACTAGCATGAGACAGGACATATGGAGATGTTACTGGGGCCCGCTCGAGCAAATCGATGATGAACGGGAAGACAGTGATACAGTGACAGTGATTTTTATTTTATTTTTTTGCTTTTTGGGTTACACCCAGCAATGCTCACGGGTGGGTTACACCCAGCAATGCTCTGGGATCCCATATAGTCCCTTAAACACAGCCAATACTTCCCAAAAGGGAAGTATTGGCTCTGTTTAAGGGACTATATGGATCCAAGGGATCTAACCCACTTTGGCCACTTGCAAGGCAAATGCCCTGCCCCTTTGTATTATCGCTCTGGTCCTTAAATGCTAACATAACATAAAGCCTTATTAGGACTATCATAACATTTTGACAGCTAGGGTCTTTGATTCCGTTCTTTACCTTCTCTCACCATTTTTTCTTTATTTCTTGAATATATCCATACTTAAACTCTAATATGTATAATTGAACTTCAGAAAAGAGTTGAGGTAAAAAGAGTTCATCTATCTTAAAGCATAACCACCCCCTCTTCTAATTGTTCATTAGGAAATAACTTGAAACAAGAATAATATAATAAATTGTGTGTTGTGGTTTGGCTGAACAAAACCAAACCACACTAATGGAGCTTTGTGCTGGGGACTCTTCCCATCTCTGCTCAGGGGATCATGTGTGGTTCTGGTGATCAAATCGATAACATGCAGGGCAAGCTGCCTTAACCAGATACTATCTCTCTAGTCCTAACAAATAATTTGATTACCTGTATAGAGGATAGTCATAGAAAAAATATATAATCTATCTTTATTTCCACTTCATATACCTGAATAAAATGAAAAAATATATATGGTCACAACAAACATATCCTATTAAAGTCCATTCTCACTTGATAAAAATTTGAAAAAAAATTAAATTAGCATGTATTATTGTAAGGGAATCAAGTTTTCTCTGGGCCTTTTAGCTAATATATTTCTCCCTCATGATATACCCTCCCTTTCTCCATTTGTGGTCTCTTATAGTTGTCTTTTAACTCAGAGGTGTTGTTACCCTCTGAGAAGTTCTTTAGTTGTGAAGTACAAATAGTAGGAGATTATGTAGATTAATCTGACCAGTACTTCTTGAACCATAATATCTTACCAGTAGCATTTATTGTTAAAGGTCTTTTTTCCTTTGAAATGCAACTTATTGGCTGATAAAAACAGAGAGTGGAGGAAAGTAGTCATCTATTTGGGACAATCCTTAAGAGAAATATTCTGGGCTGTGCTCACAGAAAGAGTGTTCTTTCATTTATTTCTAACTCATTCACTTTAATTTAGTTCCTCGACTTTCATAATAGAAATCCCCACCCCGATATACTTTAGTGGTGGAACAATTCAAGGGGTCACAAACTGATTCTTTTTCTGAAAGCAAAGGGCTGAAGGTAGGGGGTTGGGCTGCTAGAATGATCCAGTGGGATGATAGTAGCCTAAGGAGGTATCGGGAATCTTTCAGCTTGTTTTCTTAAGGTAGATTTCCAGACAGGTGTTGTCTGCATATTTTTTTTTCTGATAAGGGGACAAGGCAAAGTCAGTCAAATAAGTCTGGAAAGTTCTGATTAAGAGAATGAGCAGTGGACACTTCTATTTCATATTTATCCATTTGCTTCCATATTCTTCATCTCTAGCCCTGTTACCCTATCAGCTTTCATTTCCTTCCGTCACCGGTGACAGAGATAGGTTTGGTTTGATTTTAGGGAAAGAAGAGTATGTTTCACAGAGACAGACATTATAGAGATGAGAAACCAAAGTGACCAATGCTTTGTTTCCCTTCCCCAGCTGTGTCTTGTCATCGTGTGTATGGTAGCTGTGATTATATACCGTCTCTCCGTGTTTGCTACATTTGCCTCCTTCATCGAAAGTGAATCGTCCTTAAATCAAGTGAAGAGAATCATTACTCCGCAGATAGCTACATCACTTACTGGATCATGCTTGAACTTTATTGTCATCTTGATCTTGAATTTCTTTTATGATAAACTCTCTGTCTGGATTACAGAACTGGGTAAGCTGACCATTCATAGTCTTCCCGAAAGAGGAGCCCCGTGCATTGCTGGGTGACAAGAGTTAAGGCGAGGAAAACAAATAAGCAGAAATACTTGCTGATATCGCCAGTGGAGTCAAGTCTCAACTACACCCCCACTTCTTTCTCCACCAGCAAATGGCCTGAAGTTAGTTTTCCTGTTGAATGTTTACAACTTAAATAAGCTTGGAATAGAAACTTCCACATGGGTGATGGCACAGGGAAATGACAACTTGCAAATTACTTGCAGGCTGAATTTTCAATTGCCCACACTCCTAGTTTGATGGGCAAGTTTTTACACAGCTCAAACCCAGAAATATACAGGGAATTCCATGTTCCCACAAAAGCCTTTACTTATAAATCTTAAGTTAGACATTTAGCATCATTCTCCTTAAAAAAAGCCTTAATTTCATTACATGTTAAGAAAACTGGCCCCAAAGCCATCTTTTCCTCATAAGCTTAATCAGCTCTGTCTGATTCTTCCAAAGGAATGCATCTCTCTCTCCAGGTCTTACTTGGGGAAGGAAGTCAGTAAAAGGAGATTCTGGTAAAGTAAAACAACAATGGCTTGTCAAAACCACTGCTAACTATCCTTTATGCCCCAGGAATTTGTATTCTTCTAATCATATCCTAACTATTCTTTATGTCCCGGGATTGTGTATTCTTAGAATTTTATTCTATCAAAAATATGCAATTTTAGGTTTTGGATTACATTTTAAACCTGCATCAGTTCACAGAAAGAGATTGTCAGTGTTTATATCACACAATATATTGAGAAGAGCATAGAGCTCTTTGTTGTTTTCTGGATCTGAATTTCATATTCTAGGTGACCGCAGACTAGTATTTCACCATTCTGAATGCTTTCTTAATGTACCCATCCACTAGGGTAATTCAGAGTCTCTCATATAAGCCAAAAAAGGACAGTGGTTAAGGAACTTATGGATGACTGCAATAACTTTGGAGAGAGGAACTCTAAATGTTGACCCCTAATGTAAACTTGTTACCTAGACTGCAATAACATTTAAAAAAAAGAAGCCGAGAACAAATCCTTTATAGGTGAATATTAGTTGTGATGAACAGAGACATTCTGAATAACATAACTAGACATCACTTTTCCAGTATCTACAAAATTTAAAGAAAATCTGGAAGGCACATTATTAAGCCTTGGTGTCTTTTTCTTACCAGAAATTCCTCGAACTTACCAGGAGTATGAGCGTAGTCTTACCTTGAAAATGTTCCTGTTTCAGTTTGTAAATTTTACTCGTCCTGCTTCTATATAACTTTCTTTAAAGGAAAGTTTGTGGGCTACCCTGGAAAATATGTATATTTGTTCAATATATGGAGAAATGAAGAGGTAAGAAATCCCTCACAAGGTGAGGTTTGTGCTTTCAGTAATTTAGTGCTAGCCGCTAACCAAACACATTTTCACGTGCCTAGCACTAGCTCAGATTTTATCAGATTGCAAGAGAATGGTAAGACATGGACTTGGCAGAGAGATAGTACAGTGGGCAAGGAGCTTGACTTGCATGCAGTTAATGTGATTCTATCCCCAGCAACTAGTGCGGTCCTGTGAGCCCTGCCTGAGCATAGAGCCAGAAGTAAACCCTGAGCATAGTCAGGTGTGACCGGAAAAATACATTTGTCCTCTGGTGTGTAGCAGAAAGAACACCAATCAAGGGTTGTAGAATTAGACCAGAACAGTGCTTCCAAATCAGTATGTAGCCAAATCAGATGGAGAAAATAGCAACTTTTGATGCTAACCCAGACATAAAGATTGAGAATTTTCTAAGAATAAGACCAATGCAAGACATGCAGAATTTCATGTTGCTATTCTGACAAAGTTTTGGGATCATGCTTGATACTACTGAACTAAATATCTTTTTTGCATTTTCTTAATATGCATTCCAACCATAATTACTTGTATTCTTATATTCTGGTTTGGAGTTAATTTAAGTTGATGTGAAAGCCCTCTGACATCATTCAGTTCTTTTTCCTCTTCTTATTTCTGACTAGTGTGATGCTGAAGGCTGTCAAATAGAATTAACGACCCAGTTACTAATCATAATGACTGGGAAGCAGCTCTTTGGAAACATTAAAGCGGCTGTTTATCCGTATGTATATCTGACTTCTACACATTTTAATGTGATTGTCTTTTAAATCCTTTGATGCGATCATGGCACTTTTTGAGGCACACTTCTTTGTAATAAGCAGAGGCTATGCTTATTATGGCAGCTAGGATTTGTATGGTTAGCTGATCATACTAGGATTTCAGCTTATTGTACTATATGATGTGGGACAGTACTATATGATGTACAATATGATTGTACTATATGATGTGGGAGACTCACAGACATGGGGCAGATCTGCTACTGGCTCTCACTCTGCCCAGCCGCTCAAGAGGCACCCGCGAGGATGGCGTGTTCTAGCCCTGGCCCGCCACCCCAGCAGAGCCTTGCAACAAGCCAGACGACCCCCACTCCATGAGGGCCTCCATTTTCCACATCCGGACTTCCCCTCGTCAGAACTCCACACAGCAGACCAGCCTATCACAGCTCGGCTCATGGAGATCCACCCTGCAGAAGTCTTTTTTTTAAATCCGGCCCAGGTATGCTGATCCAGAGACTCACAATCATGGGGCAGAGCTGCTACTGGCTCTCCCTTTGCCCAGTTACTCACGAGGTGCCCGGGAGGGATGGCATGTTCTAGTCCTGGCCCGCCACCACATCAGAGCCTCGCAACAAGCCAGACGACCCCCCCAATCCATGAGGGCCTCAATTTTCCACATCCAGACTTCCCCCTCATCAGAACTCCACCCAGCAGACCAGCCTAATACAGCCCACCTTTCACGGCAGCACGGTTCATCAATAAATGCTGGATTTAGAGATGACTACAAGAATATGCTACCCGCACGGGCAGACCTGGCAAGCTACCCGTGTCGTATTTGTTATGCCAAATACCAGTAACAATTATAGACCTCATTCCCATGACCTGATGAAATGGTTTGAGGCTCTTATGTTTCTGGAGCAAGTAGGTGCCCTTGGGGTCTACTTGCATGAGATAGGACATATGGAGATGTTACTGGTGCCCGCTCGAGCAAATTGATGATGAACGAGAAGACAGTGATACAGTGATGTGGGACAGTACAAAGGAATGTGCTCTATAATGTGGGACAGTGTCAGGGTTCAAACCTGCAGCTTTTTCTGCAAGTAACATAGTCTATGAATGAACCACATCCTGAGTCCTTAAATTCTTAATATTGGAAACAGTTTTATGTGGAAGTTTCAACATATAACATCTTACACTTACTACACAAGGTTATTATTTGTTGAGATGTTCTTTGTCCCACTGTCCATTACCTGCCTACAGTACCACATATGTCATAGCAAGAGCAAAGCTTTCACTAAATTCATTCTTTTCCAAGATTTCTTGATCATCGCATCAGTTCAACACTCATTTAGTGCAAATTTATAATAATTTTTTACTGTTTTGTGGGGAAGTTTTATCAACAGACTTGTCTATGCAGATATTTGTATTATCCTTTGAACTTAGAAACCTTCCTTTATAAATTCTAGGATCATCTTGTCAGGTGTCACAGAGAAAAACTGTTCTTCAAATTGAATTATAGTTTAATTGATTCAATAAAGACTGTATTTATAATGTTAAGCCTTATAATTTGTGGATCTTTATTATGGATTTTAATGACTTAGCAAAGATTTAAAATTCTGCATGTAGGTCTTTTGCAGAGTTACAACCAAGTGGTCTTTAGGAGACCCCAGCATTCCACTGGTAGCTCTAGTGCATCCCAAACGCTGGTTCAATGCAAGAGTCCCGAGAATGCTCTTGCTGTGCTCAGGGATTTCCAGAGCTTTTTCAAGTGGTGTTAGTATGCGTGTAGTACTGGGGGTGAGCTGCATGCAAGACACATACCTTAAGCTGTGCACCCTGTACTCTATATGCTACTGCATATAGATCTTACAAATCTGCTTACATTAATTTCTAGAAACATTTAGTTTTAGTTACTATGTCACAACTTATTGCATATTATATATAAGATATATATATAATTATATATAAGATTATATATGAGAACATCATACGATGTTTATAAATAATCATATATAAGATTATATATGAGAACGTCATGTGACAATTAGAATGTGAAGGACTGGGAGTGAAGATAGATGGTCTGCAACTACACTACCTCCGCTTCGCTGATGACATCATTCTAATAACACCAAACATTAGCCAAGCGGCACAAATGCTGGCTGACTTCGACCGAGAATGTGGAAAGATAGGTATACAGCTGAATCTAAAGAAAACTATGTTCATGAAAAATGATCTAGTTCCTGAGGCCCCATTCACTCTTAATGGAACAAACATCTCTGAATGCAGCAGTTGTGTGTACCTAGGTCGAGAAGTCAACATGATGAATGACCTAAAACCTGAGTTGCGCAGGAAGAGAGCAGCATGGAATGCCTTCAAAGGCATCGAAGAAATAGCTAAAAGGACAAAGAACCTCCGGCTCTGGGCACATCTCTTCGACTCCACCGTTCTCCCTGCATTAACATATGCCTCATAGACCTGAGCTCTACGAAAGCAGGATGAGAATTCTATTCAGGTCTCCCAGAGAGGAATCGAAAGAGCTATGCTTGGAATATCACACCTGACTCAAGTGAGAAAAGGAATCCGGAGTTCTGACCTCCGTCGCTATTCCAGAATCAGGGACGCTGTCTCGTTTGCCAAGGCATCGAAAATCAGATGGGCTGGACACGTAATGCGATTTGGAGACAACCGCTGGACTAGAGCCATTACCGACTGGATCCCACGGGATGTCAAAAGATCACGTGGCCACCCACCTACAAGATGGTCAGACTTCCTTGTCAAGACCCTGAAGGAACGGTTTGAGGCTCTTCATATTCCTGAATCAACCAGATGCCATTGGGCTACATTGGCACGTGATAGGGTCCAATGGAAATGTTACTGGTGCCCGCTCAAGCAAATCGATGAATAACGAGATTCAAGTGATCAAGTGATAAGATTATATATAAAATATCTCATATCTTATTACATATATTTTTAATTTCTGTGGTGTCTAGGAATCAAATATTTCAATAAAACTAAATTTTTTGTTCAATTTAATTTGAGATTTTTATGCAGATAATTCAAGTATTATTACTGTAAATAGCCAACTATCTTCTTCATTTTCAAGTCTTTTGTCTTTTCATCTTCATTCTGGTAAGCATTTTGGTGGAGTAATGAATGTGATCATGAGCATGTATTTTTTATTCCAAAGGGAATGTTTATAATTTTCTCTATTAAGAATAATGCTGGATCCAAGATTTTAGTAGATAATTTTAATCAGATTGAGGAAATTTTCTTTTCTTCTCGTCTTTCTGTCATGGACTTTTAATAGGCTCTTGAAATAGATAACTTTTTGTTATGATTTTATATTTTCTTTTAAAATCTCCTAATATGGTATATTAAACTGTACTGGCTTTCTTTCTTTTTTTGGGGTCACACCCAGGTGTACTTAGAACTTATTCCTGGTTCTGTGCTCCAGGATCACACCTGGTGGTACTTGGGGTACCTTATGCAGTACCGGAAAGTAAACTGAGGCTTCTCATTTAAGGACAAGCAGTGAGCCTCTATACTAATTCTATGACCCCTCATTGATCTTTTTAAATTAAAAACCATTTTTATCCTCAATGGAGACCAAAATTATTATGATATATTAATTTTTGTAGTACAGAATTGAGATGATTATTATGTTGTTATAATACTGCATTTATTTTCCTATGTTGAATGAGCGTATTTTATTTGCTATACATCTTTTCTTGTGAACAACTTCTTATTTCTTTAAGTGTCCTGAGTATCATTTACAACATAAAAGTAAAATAGTTCAATAATGACATTGTTTTTACATGCTCTTTAACAGAACTGTCTCTAAGTAGATATATTTTCATGAAGAGAATCAGGGTTGTTTTCATATTTTCTTTATGAACCCTATAAATGACATTTGACCTTAGCAAATATTGTGAAACAAACATATAAGACAAACATGTATTTATGTTCATATTTGACTGAATATAAATACAGTCTTATCTCTACTTGCTCTCTTAGCTCACTAATAAACCTCTCTTTTACTGGCAATTTCTAGATTCATCATTCTGATACACTGACTCTATCCATTTTAACTCTGTTTTATGTATTCTTTGGTACTTTTAATAGCATGACAATGAATTGGTGGAGACGTCGAAAAGTTAAGTCTAACTCTGAAAAACTGTACACTCGTTGGGAACAGGACCATGATCTTGAATATTTTGGATCTATTGAACTATTCTATGCATACTTAGAAACAGGTAATATCCAACCAATATCTTAAACTATACTGTCAGATTAAGTAAAATGAACTTTTAAATATTTAAAAATATTTTTTTTTTAATTTTTGGGGCTATGCCCAAAATATTTATGCTCCCTTGAGCATAATATAGAGTGCCTGGACTCACATCTATCTATGTCTGCTATGTACAAGAAAAGCTCTTTACCTACAGTACTATCACTCAGGCCCCCTTTATTTTTTTTATCAGATTTTTTAACTTTGTTTCCTGCCTCTCACATATAGTACATGTTCAGTAAGTTATTAATGGTCAGTGATAAGATGCCAACAAGGCCACATATATGGCTGCTCAGAATGTTTTCTATCAGGGCACCTTCTTTCCTTTTTTGCATGCAAGGATGATTCTAATTTATTCTTAAGATTCCTTAAACCTTGTTGGTATGAAGGAGATTAGTTAAAATTGCTATTCTACGCTATAATACAAATGTGGTGCTTGACTCAAATAGATAAACTTAGGGCAAATTAAAAAATTAATTTTATATAAATGGTTGTAAAATTGGTTATTCCTTGTTGTAGGGAATTCTAATGCTATATTTTAATATGTAAATTTCAAATGAGTTTGTACACAAATATTTCAAAGATTATCATAGAAATTAAAATAAGCCATTTATTGATATCACAATAAATGATTATTTTGATATTTCATATACATTATTCTTAATTTTGTAACCTTTATGCTTAAGTAATTATTTGCTGAATTTTATTTTTTTAAGATACTAGTATTGCATAAGTTAATTATCCAGCAATGGACCTCAACAATTTTTGCTAGACATTTAGGATTTGAATCTAAAAAATTCAAGCTCTCTCTTCATGTTGCTTTTTTTAAAATTTTTTATTTCTTTGTAGAACAGAAAGGAAGTCATGTTGTTCACAGTTGTCTTAATGTAGTAACAGGACTGGGGTAACAGCATTAGCACAGTGAGAAGAGCACGTATTTACATGTGCCAATCCAGGTTCTATCCCCAACAATTCATATGGTCCCCTGAGCAGTGTAGGCATGGTTCCTGAACACAGAGCCACGATAAGTCCTGAGCTCTGCCAAGTGTGCCTCCCCCACAACTTTAGTTGTGAAAGATACATATATCTGAAAGATATACATATATACAATATATCTGAAAGATACTATATATATATATATGTATCTATCTTTCAGACAGGCAGCCCTCAGAAGAAATAGGAGAGAATTTAGCATGCATGCATGGCATCTCATGCCTTTGCTGGAAAGTCCCTTAAGAGTCTTAGATTCATACATAAAGGAGGGAGTGAGCAGATGGAAAGAGACCTGGAGTGTTTTGCTGGGGTAGATTCCTCCAATGTGAAGAAGGTGCCAGGCTATGGACAAAGTATTACCTTTACCCCTTTTATCCTTCAAAACAATGAATTTGTAATTTTTTCCCCCGATAGTTATCCAATTTGGATTTGTTACGTTATTTGTGGCTTCTTTTCCTTTGGCTCCTCTTCTTGCACTCTTGAATAATGTTATATTGATACGAGCTGATGCCTGGATAATTACTACTCAGTACAGAAGACCTGTCGCTAAAGCTCATAGCATAGGTGTCTGGGAAGACATTCTCCATGCAATCGGTTTCCTTTCTGTTGCAACAAACGTAAGTGGACATAATTTGGTGGGGTGGAGTGTGCATAATTTCCCTTTCCTTAGCAAATATGAACGATATTTAACTCAGTCTTTTAATAATGATGAGAATTCATAAGATAAGCATCCCTAAATTTGGGATTTTTTTTTGCTTTTTGGGTCTCACCCAGCAATGCTCTGGGATTGCACTTGATCTGCACTCAGCAATTACTCCTGGCAGTGTTCAGAGAACCATATGGGATGCTGGGGATAGAACCCAGGTCAGCAGTGTGCAAGGCAAATGCCCTACTCCTGTGCTATTGCTCTGGCCCCAACATCCCTAAATTTGTATGTAGTAAAAAACATAGAGGAATCTTACATTAAAATCTCTTAGATAGATCAAAACAATTTTACATCATTCTTTTCAGAATATACTATTCATTTCAAAGCATGTGACAAATCAGATGGAAAATAAATAATAATACAAAGAATTTTAATTGTAAAACCACACCCTGGTTATATATAAAATTGTGTGTTGCCAATAAAACACATGTTTACCTACATATTTTCATTATTTATAAAACATTTTTTTGAAATTGAAAATAAAGGTAATTATCTCCAAAAAGAAATTTAGTATACAAATTTTCTTGTAGCAAGGGTATAAAACTTGAAGTTGATAACATGCAAGGCACGTGATATACACTTCCTGCTTTACTATCTCTCTGGCCAAGCAGTCTCACTTCTAAGTAAATATTATTGCATAAAAATGTTTGAAAATTAAATTAAAGAGAACCTAATTTAAAGAATTCATGGCTGAAGATATAGTACAATGTGAAAGCACTTATCTAGATATGGCAAACTGTAGTTCAAGTTCTGGCACCACAAATGAACCCCTGAGCACTGCCAGGATTGATCACTGGGCACAGAGCAAGATGTAAGCTCTGAGCATCAGCTATGGCAAAAGCCAAAATGGAAGGAATAAAGAAAAGCAAGAGGAACCAACGAAAATCATAGGTACAGAAAAAATCTAAGCAATAAATACTTTTTCCGTTTTAAAAACATAATGAGGGAGCATCGAGAGAGAGAGTACAGCAGGTAGGGCATTTGCTTTACATGAGGCCTACTAGGGTTCCGTCCTTGTCACCCCATATGTCCCTCCAGAACTCCCAGGTTTGATCTTTGAGAACAAAGCTAGAAGTAAGTATGACCAGTTAAATACTACTCAGTGTGACCCCAAACAAAAAAAAAATTGAAAATATGTAAAATAAAAACAAATTAATAGAGAACATGGCTGAGCATGTAACATCTATCAATAGAAAGTAGTAAGAATAGAGGTACAATTATAATTAATCAAGTAATAGAATAAAAGTTATAACTATTTAGTAAATTAATATTTGGTTAGTTAAAAGAGTAAAGAGAAAAACTCTGAGAAATTCCAGCAAAAACAAAGCAGTTACAGTATAGTCGAGAAAATAGGAGACTAGGATAACTGTTTCTATCCCAATAGGAGTAAACTATATTGGAAATGATAAATTTTTAGGAAATGAAATTTTCCCACATTATATAAATTACTAAAAACTTCATAGACAAATGACTATAAAGTGCTTTTAATTATATTTTTATCTTCCACACAGCAAAGCCAAGTGGCTTTTTAAAGTACTCAACTAACCTAAAGAAATATGCTATATACACTAACACAGAGCTTAGGAAAGGGTGAGAAAATATTTTTCTAGCCCCTCTTCTCTCTGTCTCCTACATTAACATGATTTGTTATAGCAGTTTAATAATTTTGTGTAATAATTTTGTATCCATGTGGCACATATGCGACTTAAGGGATAATAAGCTAGTTTTTTTTGCTAATAAATTCCCTCTGCTTTTTTATTTTTCAGGCTTACATCATTTCATTTACATCGGACATCATCCCTCGTTTAGTTTACAGATATATGTACTCAAGTGACCCCAGTGAGCCCCCTGAAAGGATATGTCAATAACAGCCTGTCAGTATTCCTCATAGCTGATTTCAAAAGCCAATCAGTTCCTACTGAGAAGAAAAACTTCACTACTTGCAGGTTATCTTTATAAATGTGTAAAGTTTTCATTTTGCTCTCTATATGTTTTACTTAAGTTGCCCATTTCCAGCATGTCTTACAAAGTTAAGAATTTACTTAGGTCATTAAAACTCCTGGATGAAATTCTAACATAATACATTATATGGGACTGATAAGGAAAAGCAGAATGTCCAAATAGAAGAAGACATTACAGAAAAGATATTATCAACATATTTTCAATTTTTTAATTTTTAATTTAAAATATTAATTATTTATATATAATTTATGTTTTAACAAATAAACTTATTTTAATGAATGAATAATGAAAATTATTTATTAATTTCTAATTGAATCCTCGTGAGGTACAGTTATAAGGTACAGTTACAAGACTGTTCATGATTGGTTTTCATACAACGTTCCAACACCATCACTCCATCAGTGTATACTTTCTAACAGCAATTTCCCCTTTTCCTTCCTGTCACATCTCCCGCCCCCAGACCCCAACCTGTTTGTGTGGTGAGCACTTTTTTCTTTTCTCCCTCCCTTTGGGCATTATGGTTGCGATACAGGTACTGAGAGGTTCTCATGTTTGTTCCTTTGCCTACTTTCAGTATGCAGTTCTTATTCGGAGTGATCATTTGCAATATCTTTGTCATAGTAGTCCCTTCCCTGTCCCAACTGTCTTTTCCCCAAGCACTTGAAGCAGACTTTTAATGTGACCAATCCTTCTGGCCCTTGTTTCTACTGTCCTTGGGTATTGGTTTCATGTTATGTTTTTTCACATCCCACAAATAGTGCAGTCATTCTATGTCAGTCCCTCTCTTTCTGCCTCGTTTCACTCAGCATGTTACTATCCATTTCCATCCATTTATAAGTGAATTTCACGATGTCATTTCTCCTAAGAGCTGCATAGTATTCCATTGTGTAGATGTACCATAGTTTCCTCAGCCTGTCATCTATTCTTGGCCACTTGGATTATTTCCAGATTATGGCTACTGTGAAAAGTGCTGCAATAAACATAACAGTCCAGATGGCATTTCTGCTGTGTATATTTGAAGCCCCAGAGTATATTCCCAGAAGTGGTATTGCTGGGAATACCACTTATAGAAGCTCATTTTCTCACTCTTTGAGGAATGTCCCTATTTTTTTTCCCAAAAGGATGGACCAGTCTGCATTCCCAGTGACAATAAAGGAGAGTCTCTTTCTCCTCACATTCACACCAGCGGTGGTTGATCTTGTTCTTTTGGATGTGTGCCAGTCTCTGGTGTGAGATGATATCTCACTGTTATTTTCATTTGCATCTCCCTGGTCTCCCTGATATAGACAAATTTTCTGATGTGTCTTTTGGCATCTGTATTTCTTCTTTGAGGATGTTTCTCTTTATTTATTCTCCCCATCTTTTGATGGGGTTGAATTTTTTTCTTGTAAAGTTCTACCAGTCCCTTATATATCTTGTATATTAACCACTTATCAGATGGGTATCACTGTATCACTGTCTTACCGTTCATCATCGATTTGCTCGAGTGGGCACCAGTAACATCTCCATATGACCTGTCTCATGCAAGTAGAGCCCAAGGGCACCTGCTTGCTCCAGGAACATAAAGAGCCTCAAACCATTCCATCAGGTCATGGGAATGAGGTCTATAATTGTTACTGGTATCTGGCATATCAAATATGACACAGGTAGCTTGCCAGGCTCTGCCATGCGGGTAGCATACTCTTGTAGTCATCTCAAAATCCAGCATTTATTGATGAACTGGGTATTGGGTATTGGGTAATTAATTTTCTCCAATAAGTGGGCTGCCTTTGTATCTTGGCCACCATTTCTTTTGAAGTGCGAAGCTTCTTAGTTTAATTAATCCATTTATCTTTGGTCAGTGGTATTTCATCTTTGAAGATACATTAACTTCAATGTAGTGGAAGATCTGCCCACATTTTCCTCCACATACCTTATGGATTCAGGTCTGATATTGAAGTTAAGCACTAAGAGAAGATAGCAGTGTGGGAACTAATGGCCAGCTGAAGCAACAGCTAACTTTGCATTAACTTCTGTTTTCAGGTACAGAGATTACAGATTACCTCCTGACCATGAACAGAAGTATCACCTTAATAAGGAATATTGGCATGTCCTTGCTGCAAAGTTTGCCTTCATCATAGTTATGGAAGTAAGCTTTTTGAAATGTTCTTTAAATTATTTTTTTTTTTCTTGCCCAAAAGGTTATTTTACCTCACTCTCCACTACACCTCTCTCCATTTTAGACCTTATTAGTTGTTTCTCGTAGGTCTTACCTTCATCAGAAGGAAAAGTGGAAAGGTTTGAGAAATTTTTTCCTATGTGAGATTTCATAGGCCCAAATATCCTGGTTAGTTTTTCTATGTTTGTAAGGTTTCCATTCAGCAAAAAATTAGTATCCTCAGTAATTATTTTTTGAAGTTGTTTTAAAAAAACAACCTAAGTCTATTTTTAGTCCAATGGATTTCCTATTTACTAACTGCTATTGAGTATATATCAAGGTGGCAGACAGAAAAACAGACAACTACAAAGAAATATGACCTCTTCATTGGAGAACAGGAAAAGGATAGCCAGAGGACAGTTTAATTTTGTTTTATTGTCTAGTTTTTTGACCTGGCTGTATTCAGGACTATTCTTGACTCTGTGCTTTGTAAAGCTTATGCCTTAATGCCAGGGGACTCACTAATTTCACTAAAAACCTTTCGAATACTAGTTATGGAAGCTATTATAATAAATTCATTAATGATACTTTATTATTCTCCTTTTAAATATATATGAAATTCAGATAGATTTCATCGTTGGTTTAAAAAAAAGAATCAACTGGTCATTTTGAACTCTCACCCGGCCTGCCTGCATCTCAGGTAGAGTGTCTGGGGTGCGCGGGCTGGCGGGCGGGCGCCTGGGGCTGTGGTAGAGCCCCAGGTCTCGGCAGAAGGTGGAACTACAACCCCCAGAAGTCCGAGCGGAACCGGAAGTAAACCGTCATTTTGAACTCTCACCCCGCCTGCCTGCATCTCAGGTAGAGTGTCTGGGGTGCGCGGCTGGCGGGCGGGCGCCTGGGGCTGTGGTAGAGCCCCAGGTCTCGGCAGAAGGTGGAACTACAACCCCCAGAAGTCCGAGCGGAACCGGAAGTAAACCGTCATTTTGAACTCTCACCCGGCCTGCCTGCATCCCAGGTAGAGTCTCTGGGGTGCGCTGGCTGGCGGGCAGGCGCCTGCGGCCGCTTATTATTACTAAAACTAGGAAATTCAACACCAAGGGTAGGTAATACCCTCAAGAAAAAAGAAACAGTACACTAGGAGGAATCTATCCCTGAACACCGCAACACCATGGGAAAACAACGCAGATCCCCAGCTCGAAGAACAGATGAAGGAATTGACCGTGAAGAATCAAAAAAGAATACAGATATGCATGATCACTCTGACAATGAAATTAGAGAGGAGATTGGTAGGATGTTTAAGGAGCTCAACGAAAAAATTGAGCAGATGTCCAATAAAATACAGGAGAACATAAACGAAGCAGTTGAAAGGGCAGTCAATAAACTACGGGAGGAAATGAGAGCAGAAATCAGAACCATGCAAAGAGAAATATCATCACTTAAAAACTCAGTAGATGAAATGAAAAACACAATCGGGGCTCTCAACAGTAGGATGACAGCAGCGGAAGAGAGAATCAGTGAGACTGAAGATGAGCTGCAGAAAGCACTCAGAGAACTACATAAGATGGAAAAAGATCGGAAAATGGATCAGCAACGGAACAGAGAACAATGGGATGAAGCCAGGCGGAACAACATAAGAATCATCGGAGTCCCAGAGGGACAGGAAAGTAACCCCAAGGAAATTAAAACAGTTAAAAACATCCTGGCTGAAAAGTTCCCGAGTTAAAGGATGAAGGCATCCAGATCCAAGAAGCCCGACAGCGTACCAGCAAGAAGAGACCCCAATAGAAAGACCCCAAGACACATCCTAGTCAAAGTAATGGATGCCATAGACAGAGACAGAATTCTTCAGGCAGCAAGATCAAAGAAGGAAATTGTGTACAAAGGAGCATCCATTCGACTTTCAGCAGACTTCTCAGAAGACACCCTCCAAGCCCGAAGGCAGTGGTGGGATATAGTAAAAAAACTTAATGAAATGAACGCCTCAGCAAGAATTCTTTATCCAGCTAAACTCTCACTCAGATTTGAAGGACAGATATACAACTTCTTGGATAAACAACAGCTTAGGAACTTTGTAAAATCAAAACCAACCTTAAAAGAAGGACTGAATGATCTACTATAAGACGAAACATAACCCAAAAGAACAACCAACCTATACAGAGAGATGGCACAAAATCCCATGACAATAATATCTCTCAATGTCAACGGTCTAAATGCACCAGTTAAGAGACACAGAGTGGCAAAATGGATCACAAAATTGAATCCGACATTCTGCTGCCTTCAAGAAACACACCTGAACAATCGGAGCAAAGACAGGCTCAAAATAAAAGGCTGGAAAACAATCCTTCACTCAAACAACCCATCCAAAAAGGCTGGGGTAGCCATACTGGTATCTGACAACATAGACTTCAGGCTGAAGAAGGTCAGAAGGGACAGTGAAGGTCACTTGTTAATAGTCAAGGGATGCATATATCAGGAAGAAATCACGCTATTAAACATATATGCACCCAACGAGGGGCCAGCAAAATACCTAAAACAACTACTAATAGACTTCAAAGAAGACATTGACAGCAACACAATTGTAGTTGGAGACTTCAACACTGCTCTATCAACCCTGGATAGATCAACAAGATTGAAACTTACCAAGGAAATACTGGCCCTAAAAGAGGGAGATGGAAGAAAGAGGGCTGGTAGACATATACAGGACATTTCATCCCCAAAAAGCTGAATACACTTTCTTCTCCAGTGCACATGGAACATACTCAAAAATAGATCACATGCTGAGCCATAAATCATACCTCCATAAAATCAAGAAGATCGAAATTGTGCCAACTATTTTTTCAGACCATGATGCACTGAAAATAGAAGTTAATTGTACACAAAAACGGGAGACCAATACCAAGTACCTGGAAACTAAACAGCTCACTGCTGAACAACCAGCAAGTCATAAAAGAAATCAAAGAGGAAATCCAAAGATTCCTTGAAACAAATGAGACTGAAGACACGAATTACCAGAACTTGTGGGATACGGCAAAAAGCAGTGTTAAGAGGCAAGTTCATAGCTCTTCAGGCATTCATCAGAAAAGAAGAAAAGGCCATCATAAACAGTCTGACTTCACAACTTAAGATCTTAGAGAGTGATCAACAAAAGGAGCCCAACCCAAGCAGAAAGAAAGAAATAATAAAACTTAGAGCAGAAATCAATGAGATGGAATGTCAAAAAACAATCCAGAAGATCAACGAAACCAAAAGCTGGTTCTTTGAAAAAAATAAACAAGATTGACAAACCACTTGCAAGACTTGTAAGAAAAGGAAAAGAGAGAACCCAAATAAATAGAATCAGAAATGAAAACGGAGACATCACAACTGAAAACACAGAAATTCAAAAGATCATCAGAGATTACTATGAGAGCCTGTATGCCACGAAACAAGAGAACCTAGAAGAAATGGACAAATTCCTGAATTCCTATAGCTTCCCAAGTCTGCAACAAGAAGATTTGGAATACCTCAACAAACCTATCTCCATCGAGGAAATAGAATCGGTAATCAAAAGTCTCCCTAAACACAAAAGCCCAGGCCCAGATGGATTCACCAGTGAATTCTACAAAACCTTTAAAGAGGACCTACTCTCAATTCTTTTTAAGCTCTTCCGGCAAATTGAAGAAACAGAAATACTCCCAAATAGCTTTTTACGAGGCACATATCACCCTGATACCCAAAGCAGACAAAGATGTCACAAAAAAAGGAAAACTACAGACCAATCTCCCTGATGAATACAGATGCTAAGATCTTCAACAAAATACTAGCAAATAGAATCCAAAGAGTCATCAAAAAGATTGTACACCATGACCAAGTGGGATTCATCCCGGGAATGCAAGGATGGTTCAACATCCGCAAGTCAATCAACATAATACATCATATCAACAAAAAGAAAAATAAAAACCATATGATCATATCAATAGATGCAGAGAAGGCATTTGACAAGATTCAACACCCGTTCATGATGAAAGCTCTCCGTAAAATGGGGATTGAAGGAACCTTCCTCAAGATAATCCAGGCCATCTACTACAAGCCCACAGCGAGCATCATTCTCAATGGGGAAAAACTGAAAGCCTTCCCCTTAAGATCAGGGACAAGACAAGGCTGCCCACTCTCACCACTTCTATTCAATATAGTACTGGAAGTACTTGCCATAGCAATCAGGGAAGAAAAAGACATTAAGGGCATCCAGATAGGAAGGGAAGAAGCCAAGTTATCACTATTTGCAGATGACATGATATTATACCTGGAAAACCCAAAACTCTCTACCAAGAGGCTCCTAGAAATAATACATTCTTACAGTAGAGTAGCAGGATACAAAATCAATACCCAAAAGTCAATGGCCTTCCTATATGCAAACAGCGAAAGAGAAGAAAGGGACATTAAAGAAACTATCCCATTCACAATTGCACCGCAGAAAATCAAATACTTAGGAATCAGTCTGACAAAGAATGTAAAGGATCTCTACAAAGAAAACTACAAAACGTTACTTCAGGAAATAAAAGAAGACCTGAGGAAATGGAGACACATTCCCTGCTCATGGATTGGAAGGATTAACATTATCAAAATGGTAATACTCCCTAGAGCTTTATACAGATTCAATGCGGTCCCTATAAAGATACCCATGATGTTCTTCAAAGAAATTGAACAAACACTCCTGAAATTTGTATGGAATAATAAAACCCCACGAATAGCTAAAGCAATCCTTGGGAAAAAGAAGATGGGAGGTATCACTTTCCCCAACCTCAAGCTCTACTACAGAGCAGTTGTAATTAAGACAGTGTGGTATTGGTATAGAGACAGACCCGTAGACCTATGGAATAGAACTGAGTATCCTGAAACGCACTCACAAATATACAACCACTTAATCTTCGATAAAGGAGCAAAAAATATTAAGTGGAGCAAAGAAAGCCTCTTCAACAAGTGGTGCTGGGAAAACTGGGCAGCTACATGTAAAAAAATGAACTTAGACCT
Organism: Cryptotis parvus; assembly: GCA_021461705.1. Lineage (NCBI taxonomy): Eukaryota > Metazoa > Chordata > Mammalia > Eulipotyphla > Soricidae > Cryptotis > Cryptotis parvus. The sequence continues at coordinate 75,416 of JAJIBD010000856.1, forward strand.
CCTTCTAACGCCATGCACAAAAGTCAGATCAAAATGGATTCTAGATCTCGATATCAGACATGAATCTATAAGGTACATCGAAGAAAACATAGGAGAAACGCTCTATGACATCGAAACGAAAAGTATCTTTAAAGACGACACACCACTGACCAAGCAAATGGAAGCAAAGATAAACAAATGGGATTATATAAAATTGAAAAGCTTCTGCACCTCAAAAGAAACGGTGACCAAGATACAAAGACAATCCACAGAGTGGGAAAGGATATTCACCCAATACCCATCTGACAAGGGGTTAATATCCAGAATATATCAGGCACTGGTAGCACTCCACAAGAAGAAAACAGCCAACCCCATCAAAAAAATGGGGGAGAAGAAATGAACAGAAGCTTCCAAAAAAGAAGAAATTCGAATGGCCAAAAAGGCATATGAAAAAGTGCTCTTCATCTTTAATCATCAGGGAGATGCAAATCAAAACAACAATGAGGTACCATCTCACCCCCACAGAGACTGGCACACATCCAAAACAGCAAGAACAACCGGTGCTGGCGTGGATGTGGGGAAAAAGGGACTCTCATCCACTGCTGGTGGGAGTGCCGACTGGTCCAGCCCTTTTGGAAAACAATATGGGCATTCCTCCGAAAGCTAGATATTGAGCTCCCATTTGATCCAGCAATAGCACTCCTGGGAATATACCCTAGAGACCGAAAAACACATAGCAGAAACACTATCTGTACTTCTTTATTCATCTCTGCGCTATTCACTATAGCTAGAATCTGGAAACAACCTAAATGCCCGAGAACAGAGGACTGGCTAAAGAAACTGTGGTTCATCTACACTATGGAATACTATGCGGCTGTCAGAAAGGATGAAATTATGAAATTTACCTGCAAATGGATGGACATGGAGTCTATCATGCTGAGTGAAATTAGTCAGAAGGAAAAGGACAGATATAGAATGACTGCATTCATTAATAGGATATAGATACCAGTGTTTTAATAAATATGGGAAATGGTAATGGCAGATTAAAACTCACCACTGAATATACACAAAGAGACTTAAGTGATAAACTCTAAATATCTGCAGGGCTAGCCATAATGTGTAAAATAAGAGGGAGAGAGATGCAGAGACAGTGAGAGAGATAGAGAGAGAAAGAGAGGAAACTGGGGTACCTGCTATTAAGGCGGGTGGGGGGCGGGAGGGGGGGGGGGGGTACATTGGTGGTGGAAATGGGGCACTGGTGGAGGGATGGGTGCTGGAATACTGTATTACCAAGAACCAATTATGAACACCTTTGTAATTGTGTGTTTCACGGTGGTATAATAAAAAAATTTAAAAAAAA
>JAJIBD010000857.1:0-10709 GCA_021461705.1 Cryptotis parvus
GCTGCTCCATAAACTACAAAGATCTCCAAAAAAGAACATTCCCTATATACATCTCCCACATCCGTTCTCACAGCCGACTCCCGGGCCGATGGTTCAAGGAAATGAAGCAGCAGATCTCTTGGCAGCACCAGTATTTAAATCAGCTGAGGAAGAGCACCAGACTCTACATACAAACGCCCAAGGCCTTCATGTACACCATGGCATCCCATGGAGACAAGCTAGACAAATTGTCTGCAACTGTTCTGTCTGTGCTCCTTTACATTGTACATCTCATGTAGCAGGAGCAAATCCTCGAGGTTTACAGACAAACCAATTGTGGCAGATGGATATAACTCATACCAACTTATTTCCCAACAAACCTTTCCTTCATGTGGTCATCGATACATATTCCCGGTTCATATGGGCTATTCCTATGACGTCTGAAAAGAGCTAAATCTGTTTCTTCATTTTACTCCAGTGCTTCTCCGTCATGGGTGTTCCCCATACCATAAAAACAGATAACAGTCCTGCTTACACCAGCAAAACCTTCAGATCCTTTTGCGAGGAATGGCAGATCAAACATATTACAGGAATTCCATATAATCCACAAGGACAAAGAATTGTTGAACGTGCTCACAGCCGCTTAAAACTCAGTTATTAAAGCAACGAAAAACAAGTATGCCTCCAATGGATTCTTTATCTTTAACATTATTCACCTTAAATTTCTTAAATATACCTCAAGGAGATCCCTATACTGCGGCTGAATGACACTTTCAAGAAGATATGCAAATTCAAAAACAGTCAATTCACCTATCTGGGTGAAAATTGATGATAAACGGATTGCAGGTCACCTCCTCATTCGGGGAAGAGGTTACGCTTTCATTTCTACAGATGATAACCCTGCCAGAAAACTCTGGGTTCCTCTGCGACTTGTTAAGACTAGAAATCTCCAAGAATCAGAAAACAAATAATTCTTTCAATATAAAGTCTTAAATTTTAAATTGCAAGTTGCTGTTTAAACCTCCTGGATTGGTTCATTTTAATAATGATCTTGTTTTGCAGCCTGTTGATCATGGTTCATGTCTAATATCTTGCTTTACAGCCTAAATGCTTTCTACCAAAAAAAAGGTGGAAAAATGGATGGACTCCGAGCATAGTGCTCAATGTAAAAATGTTTGAGGATTAATGTTAGAGTTCCCTTTTTTTAATGTTTTTCGCTCACAGCTATTTTCAGAAAAAGATCTTGGATGCTGCAGATTCCTTCTATGATGCTCGTGGCTTTGGACTCTGATCAAAGCGCTCATTACAAAAAGTTTGCTAAATCAGCGAAAAAGGTTTTTCTAATGTTCTATTCACAGGAAAAGACCACATCCTCACCATTATTTGCCGGCTTTATATTCATGAAGCGCTTGACTCATTACCATTTATCACCCTAGATGGGTCATATATACAGCTGTAATATATTGATCGATCAGATGTGTGCGTGCATGTGTGTGCGTGTGGTGGCCACCATTATGTTTGTGATTAATGTTGTGTCTATGTGTATGTCTCAACTATTCTAAATTTCTGACCACTACAAACCTCTATTAAATTCATCAGCTCTGCTGTACCTACTAGACTCATCAATTTTGAATTCATCAATTCTCATACTTCCCTGCTCCACCCATTTTGGAGCTTCTTTATGTTCTTCTCTCCATCCCAGATTTGAATTCCTGCCAAAGTTACTAAAAATCTCAATTTGTGATTAATCTCGAAAAGTGTTTTTTGTCTCGCCCTAAAATTAAGCTACAGGTACAGTTACCGGTGCCAGTGTTCCCTTTGAAGAAGCCTTGCAAGATGCCTGTACCACTGATCCTGACACCTGTTCCAGTGCTCCGAGACTCTTGTTCCAGTGTTCCTGAGACCCGATCCAGTGTTCCTGACAATTCAACGAGTTCCTGATCGCTGCTCTCCAGAGACTCATACTCCTACGATCACGACTATTGATGTTCCAGAAGTAGCCCCACAGACTTTGTTCCAGACACCTGACTTTACATAAAATACGGCAAATTGGCTCTCACAAATTATGGACAGTGCAAACTATAGTCCATTATAATCAGACAGTTAGAAACACTTTGTCATAAACTTTGCTTTGGGTCCAAACACAAGTTAGGATCCTAAAGTAACATGTATTATCATTTTGTAATTGGAATTGTTTTTTCTTGTCTAAATTTTCTGTATGTTACTAAATATTTTGTACTTTTTTCAATTTTTTATAGTAAACTAATCAGGGGGAGTTGTTGCAGGACACCTAAAAGCCTAGGCCTCTGCATCTGCCCTGGATTGCCTCCTGCAGGTCACTTCATAGATAGGGGGGTAGTCTGAATGTGGCAGTCTTATCTGACTATGTACCCTGCACTGGCTGGTATAAATATTCTCTCATGCTACCACAATCATCGTGGGACTAGCTAGATCTTACCAGCATATTTGCCTGGCCACGTTGGGTCTCTAAGTAATTAGACCAGAGAGAAATGCTATTTGCCTCCAAGCAAGCAAGATGGCTCCCTGATAACTCAAAGGCAACTAAAATACAAAACTACTGTGAAGTAGACGAGACTCTTGTGAAGGCTTGGAGAAATATTTAACTGGCATTAGTATTAGTCTTTGGTACAGAGACATGCCATCTCAGAAACCCCCTTCTCTACCCTATAAAGGCAATTCCAGGCAGATCTTGGCTCAAGACATTAGGTGAGGTGCTGGGAGAAATTACCTGAGGGCATTTGATCCTTCCTGCCAGGGGAAGTTACATTTAGCTTATATCTTCTTCCAGCTCTGCTAGGAGGCTTTGAATTAGCTCTGGTTCCTTGTAAACAGCCATAAGGTCTCCTGAAGTTGCTACATTTCTATAGAGCTATTTCCCTGTTTTCATCTCTAGATAGCTCAGCCCAGAATGGGCTGGGCTGGGGAGTTTGGGCAGATTTCTAGCTATAAAATAAGCTGGAAGAAAAAAGAGGCTCTCTCATTTTTCCCCCTTTTGCCATTTCAGCTTCCCTTGGTGTTTTGCTTTTCCATCCTCTCCATTCTCTGTTGGGCCTCAACAGGTGGTGGCAGTCATCTTGGCCTACACCTGGCTGGGGCCTAGCTGGGAACCCAGAGTCCGGAGGTTTTCCCTGCTCTTGGATTGTATATTGGAACCTGTGATAGTAAAACCCTTTTAAAACTGCATCGGATTCCTGAGTCTTCATTCATTTCCTTGCCGGCTTCGGAGGTAGAAGGGAACTCACTTCCCGGCACTGTCGGGGACCCTGGCAGTGCTCCCCGACACCACTGCAATTATTTTAGTGGATCTGTAACTTCTATGAACTACTTGCTTTCTCAAAGTCACCAATCTGGAGTTGAAATTCTCATCCATGCTGTGCCAACCAGCACCATTCTTCAAGATTTTGGTGTAATTTGGGGCAGGTGAGAGTAAAGAAGACTTCTTGATTTCTGAATCTGTGAGAGGAAAGCTGAAATACTCAATGACCCTTAAGCATTCACTCTGTGCCCGGAGACATTCTACGGGAGAGAAAGATATGGAACACTCAGAAATCCACAGAGAAAAGGTGAGGTTGTATCCTGCAAGTCCTTGGAGCTATACTCTCCAAAGTCTGGTTGTATCCAAGTTTCCTTCAAATCACAGAAAACTTACTGAAAACTTCCTCTGAAATCCAAGAAAGCTGAGATTCAGTTACCTTTATCAAAAGAAACTTAGGGATGGAGGCGATAGTACAGCAGGTAGGGCATTGCCTTACATACAGTCAACCTGGTTTTGATCCCCAGCATCCCATATGATCCCCGAGGCACTGCCAGGAGTAATTCCTGAGTACAGAGCCAGGAGTAACCCCTGAGCATCACCAGGTGTGAACCAAAAAAGCAAAAATAAGGTTATAACATATCTTTCATGATTTTCCATGATTTCAGACCGTTTGTTGTTGACCTGTTACTAATGATTTGAAATATTTTTGTGTCCTATGTGTTTAAAATGTTTAGGGAGACAGTTCAAAGGCTGAATGCATGCTTCTCATGCTGGAGTCCTACGTTCCAGTCTCAGCTTGCAGAATCCCCAGAAATGATGAAAGTCAGCACCCCTACCCCTTAGTACTGAGCTGGGAGTTGTCCCTGAACACTACTAAGCCTTGGCCAAAGCCAAGATAATGAAATAAAATGAAATAAAAACAAAATATTGTTCTAGTACTAATTTATACATGCCCATGAAATGTTAAATGAATATGCCATTATGGTTACTCAGTCTGAGCCCAATTTATAAGTGAGGAAACTGCACCAAAGGGAAGGCTAAGCTTCTATCCCAAACAGAATTAGTAGAAAGCAGAATTTCCTGGAATAGGACTTTTCCACACACAGGGAATATGACTGACTACCTACACATAGTGAGAGCTGTCCAAAATAAAGCATGATTTTGAGGGAACTTATAGGGGCTTTTAAGAGTGTGAGCTCTAAGAAAAGATCATCAAAATTTGTTGTTTTTCAGACTTTCATCTAACAATTATTGAGAACTATAAAAATTAAGAAGAGGAGGCGAGAGTGATAGTACAGTGGGAAGAGCATTTGCCTTGCATGTAGCTCCACCTGAGTTCGATCACTGGCATCCTATATGGTATACCAAGCACTGCCAGAAATAATTCCTGAGTGCAGAGTCAGGAGTAACCCTGAGCAGTGCTGGGTGTGACTCAAAAAAGCAAAAAAAAATTAGGAAGAATTTTGACTTCATCCATGAATTAAAGCTAATAACTATAAAAATTAAGAATTTTGACTTCACCCATGAATATGTATATCCCATATTCATTCTTTTCTTGGGTGGGGGACAACAATTAACATTTAATGTATACCTTTCATTCTGGTTTATATACATGTCTACACAACAACATGCACATACAAGGAAGAAGAAAATGAGAAATTCTACATGGAACTGGAGTCCCTATAAAAAATCACATCTTCTACAAGATCATAGTCAGTGATTTTAATGCCAAGATAGGACCGAGAAGATTGGCCGAAGAACTCCACATCGGGACCCATGGCCTAGAATGGAATGAACAGGGTGAGAGACTAACTGAGTTCATCATGTCCACCAAGACCATTCATGGAAACTCACAGTTCCAGAAGGCTGAATCGAAACATTGGACATGGGAATCCCCTGGTGGGCAGTTTCACAATGAAATTGACCACATTATCTTCAATTGGAGATTTTGCCTGAACAATGTTGCTGCTGTCCCAAAATTGCAAACAGGATCGGACCACAGTCTCCTTTGTGCAAAATTCTACTTCCCGCAAGGGGGAGAAAAGGCTACAAAGTTTAAGAAGAGAACTCCCAGAATGACCACCAACTGGGAACTCTTTGGCACCACTGCAGCTAACATGGGAAGATACCATCATTGATGACATCTATGAAGAATACAACTGACTGGTTCAGCACCTCCATGATTGTGCGAAGAATGCCAAGAGAGAAAAAACCAAAAAAGGATGCCTGTCTTCAAAAGCTCTCGAGCTCATTCACCAATATGGCAAGGCGTGAGCCTCAGGCGACCAAATGCTAACACCCAAGCTTGCAAAAGCAGTGCAGAGAAGCAATAAAGGAAGACCTCAAAGAAAGAAGAGCACAAATACTAGAAGATGCAGCAGAAGCCGGGAAAAGCATTCGCAATGGCCGCCTGTCCTTCGCCAACTATAAGACCAAGATGACTGCCCTCCAACGTTCAGATGGATCTATCACATCTTCCAGAAAGCGATGGAGAAGATTATCCGACTCTACTCAGATCTCTTTGATAGCCATGTCCACCTGCCCAAATATCAAATTCCACAGGATGGATATATCATTCCTAACGTTCTCCCTTCTGAAATCCAACATGTCACTTTGACAGTAAAGAACCGAACATTTGAAGAATCTGCCTTCAGTACTCATCAATACACTTGCTCGGCTCTTCACACACTACCTGTCTGAATGCAGGGGTGCCCTCCCATTGGAAAACCAGCAAGACAGTTCTACTGTTCAAGAAGGGAGACATCCACGACATTGGCAACTATCGCCCCATCTGCCTGTTGTCTGTCATCTACAAGCTGTTCACTTCGAGTCATCTTGAAGAGGATTGGCAGAACATTAGATGAAGGGCAACCATGCGAGCAAGCAGGAAAGGATTCAGCGCAATCGACCATATCCACACAGTAACCAAGATCATTGAAGTTTGTAGGGAGTTCAGGATGCCACTCTGTAACACATTCATTGATTTAAAGAAAGCCTTTGATTCTGTGAAGACTAAAGCGGTCATTGAAGCCCTAGCCAAACAGGGCATTCAATCCCAATACATCAAGATCCTTCATGAGCTGTATTGCGGATTCACCACCAGGATCTCACCATTCTACAAAGAAGTGATCAATGATGTCAAAAGAGGGGTTCGGCAGGGTGATACCATTTCACCAAAATTCATCAGCGCCTCCCTTGAGAACATCATGCAACAATTAGAATGGGAAGGAATGGGAGTGAAGATAGATTGTTGGCACATAAATCACCTCTGCTTCGCTGATGACATCGTTCTAATAACACCAAATATTAGCCAGGCGGCACAAATGCTGGCTGACTTCGACTGAGAATATGGAAAGATAGGTCTATAGCTGAATCTCAGCAAAACTATGTTCATGAAAAATGAACTAGTTCCAGAAGCCCTATTCACTCTCAATGGAACAAACATCTTTGAATGCAGCAGTTATGTGTACCTAGGTCGAGAAGTCAACATGATGAATGACCTAAAACCTGAGCTGCGCCAGAAGGAAGAGAGCAGCATGGAATGCCTTCAAAAGCATCAAAGAAATAGCTAAGAAGACAAAGAACCTCCGGCTCCTGGCACATCTCTTCAACTCTACCATTCTCCCTGCATTTACATATGCCTCAGAGACCTGGGCCCTACAAAAGCAGGATGAGAATGATATTTGGGTTTCCCAAAGAGGAATCCAAAGAGCTATGCTTGGAATATCACGCCTCACTCAAGTGAAAGAAGGAATCCGGAGCTCTGACCTCCATTGCTGTTCCAGAGTCAGGGACACTGTCTCATTTGACAAGGCATCCAAAAGTAGATGGCCTGGACATGTAATGCAATTTTGGACACAACAGCTGGACTAGAGCCATTACCGACTGGATCCCACGTGATGTCAAAAGATCATGTGGCCACCCACCTACAAGATGGTCAGACTTCTTCGTCAAGACCCTGAACGAATGGTTTGAGGCTCTTTGTATTCCTGAAGCAACCAGATGCCATTGGGCTACACTGGCACATGATAGGGTCAAATGGAAATATTACTGGTGCCCGCTCGAGCAAACCGACCGAATAACGGGATGTCAAGTGATCAAGAAGTGATCAAGTCATACATGCACAACATATTAATTTTAGTAAAATGGACAGAGCTTTTTTGTGTGTTACCTCTGAATACCTTACCATCAAATATCAAAAATTTTCTTATGTTTTTATTATTTTATTACACCACCTTTACCTATACAATTATAAGATGCTTAGGTTTGAGATTTGGTTCTATAGTGTTCCAACACCCATCCCTCCACCCGTGCCCATCTCCCATCAGCAATGTCCCTAACTCCCCTCCCTCCCTCCCAGCCCACATCCATGGCAGGTTCTGCATCTCCTTTCTCTCTTTCTCTCTATCTCTCTCTCCTGCCTCCCTTTCCTACACATCGTGAAATGTATTATATTCTAGGACATGATTGGTTCCACTAGTTTGATGGACCTTGCAGCCGCGTGACTTGGTGAGTTCATGGTCAGCTGAGCTAGGGGAGAGTTAGGTGCCAGCTCTCCCCTTTGTGTGAGGCTCTGCATGCTGTGGCCGGTCACTTCTTGGGCCAAAAAATTTTCTTATGTTATAAAATGTTTTCAAACATGATCGTAACGGATACATAGAATTTTTCCTTTAGAATATTTTAATTAATAAACCACTTCCTGTATTAGGATTTAATTTAGATACACTTCCTGTATCTCAATTTTCCATGTCACGAATAATGCCACAAGGACAATATTAATATATTTAAATATAACAGCTCTATTACTTCTATACTATGAATGTCTAGAGATGAAAATATTATATTAAGCATTTATGGAAATTCCTAAGATTTTTTATGTATATTGCCAATTGACCTCCAGAAAGATTGTACTACTTTATATTTCTAGGAGAATGTGACAGCATTCGACTCTATCCTCTTATTAGTATTGAATATTTCTGATCATTCAATAGGGAAGTATAAAAAGAAAATAAAAGGATAATCATGCATTCCTTGATTATCATTAGGTCTCTGCCTTTTTTCATTTAGTGGCCCTGTTTATACCTTCTTTTGAGAATTCTCTTGTTTCTTTGTCTATGTTTCTATTATGATTTACTATCTTTCTTATTAATTTACATGAGTTTTTGTATTTGATATTAAATTCTTTTCTAAATTATTTTAATTTATTTTTAAATATTTTATTATACCACTGTGAGATATACAATCACAAAATTCTACCCATAGTGAAAAAATATGATAAAATGTGGTTACCTTATTTTAATAATGGGAAATCTGTGTGATAGTAGCTTAACCATCTCTACTCTGGTTGGATGTAACTTTCTCTTTCATATGATGTAATTAATCTATGCTACACAAACAGAATTTGTTATATAATAAAATACTGTTTTATTATATATGATTTCAATGGTAAAATACTACATACTAAAGTATGGAAATACAGAAAACATCACTTGATCACTTGAATCCGTTATTCATTGATTTGCTCCTCTAGCGGGCGCCAGTAACATTTCCATTGGGCCTATCATGTGCCAAGGTAGCCCAATGGCATCTGGTTGATTCAGGAATATGAAGAGCCTCAAACCATTCCTTCAGGGTCTTGACAAGGCAGAAAACATAGAAATAAATTAATCACTCATGTCTTAAATCTGAAATTGGTAGTATAAGCAATGACTTTGAGTTACTAATTATTAGTCCTGTTTCAATACTGAGTAGGTAAACATCCAATGCCTCTAAGAAATAGACATGAGTATGTTAGTTAATATTCCGTGTCTCACAATATTTACAAAGAAATCACCCCAATTGTCTCTATTCAGTCTTTTTAAATGTTTTCAAAATAGTCCTCTCCAGAGAGAGAGAGAGAGAGAGAGAGAGAGAGAGAGAGAGAGAAGAGAGAGAGAGAGAAAGACGAGCAAAAGTGACTGCTATAGAGGCAGGCTGGGGAAGGAGGGAGGGAATCTGGGGACATTGCCAGTTGGAAATGTGCACTGGTGGAGGGATGGGTGCTACAACATTGCATGACTGAAACCCAATCATAAACAGCTTTGTAAATGTCTATCTTGTGGTTTTATAATAATTTTTTAAGTTGTCCTTTTCCAGTCAGGTTCATCAGATCACCCAGCCTAGAGATTTCTCAACACCATTTATAAATACTCTGGATCCACTAATCATTTACTACTACATCAAAAGATTCCTAACCTGACCTCTCTGGGCTTATTTTGAACAGTTTAACAAACTTGAAATCTCTATAGCAACCCAAATGCGGAGAGGTCTTTAGAATAAATAAACCATGCCAAAGCAAGCAGAGAGTGTGGTCCAAGGGCACATGTGTTGCAACACACACTTTGAGTGCAGATTAGGCAGCAGTTGCAGCACAGAACAGGATAAAATCCTCTGTTTTTAGAGGAGTTCAGTAAGATAGGAATGAGCAGAGACTGCAATAACTCAGGTATTTAAAGAGTGATGTCATAATACTGAGAAAAAAGTCTACAGCACAAAGCCAAATGGAAACTTCTCTAAATATTTCATTCCTTAAAAATAAAGTTTTATATTGAACATCCATATATATAGTGATATTTATATATCACTTGCAAACACTCTCCCAAGAAGAAATACAAAGGCAAGTCAGCAAAAAATTGGCCTGCTTCTACCATAAAATCACTGACTCACATTTGTCTCAGTTCCTCACAGGAATGTTGAATTCATCACAAAAAAGTTCATATATAACAATTTTTAAAAATGTTCTATTTTTTTTTTCTTTTGAGGTCAAGTTCAGGGTTGGTTTTAAGACTGACTTACTGATTCTCAGAGGATTTCTTTAACCAACAATGACATCTTTAACAGTACATGTGGAAGGGTTAGACAATGATCTAAAAGTCAGGTTTCATTTTGTTTGTTTTGATTATACATTTTGTTCTGTTTTCATTTTGCAATTTAAACTATCCTACATAATGCTCACATCAGAAATTAGGGCACTTGGCATTATATCCAATGGTGTGCTAGAACTAGTTCACACTTGCTCATTATTTTAAGGCTGTGAACATTTTCCTGACTATGTTTAGAGATGTCATAGCTGAAATCAGTCGTCTAGGGTGTATTTATACCAGAGAATCCAGTAAACGTCATAAATAAGGACTTCCTTTTTCCTCTAAAGAATTGTGTGTGAATATTTGTTCACTAGTGAAACACTGGTTTCATCTGTTCATCAACCGCCTAAGAGTATTGAACTCTGATGGATGCTACTGAGTCTTGGGATGACACTAAAGACAGACACAGTCTGCATCATTTTAGTTTATTTTACTGTAAAGCAGCTAAAACTCTAGTAAATGATCATTTTTCCTCACTACATTAGATGATCCATTATGCTGACATCAAGTTGAGGGGCTGTAAAGAACTCTACTTGACAATGGAGTTGAAT
>JAJIBD010000858.1:0-30827 GCA_021461705.1 Cryptotis parvus
TTGATGTTCAAATCTATTTTCATCTGTGACATCCATGTTTGTTTTGTTTATTTGGTCCATACCTAGTGGTGCTCAGGTTTACTCCTGGTATGATGCATTCAGGGGTCACTCTTAACTTGGGTCCTAGGGACAAAACCTGGGTTGGCCTTTTGCTGGCAAACACCATATCTGTGTATTATCACTTTGGGCCCTGTTTGCAACATTCTAAAAACATTGCAATTAATTATTTACTATAGTTTTTTTAATCTTTTACTGAAAAGATTTATGACCACAATAAAACTATGATTTGTAAAACATAAAGAAAATTAAAATTAAAAAAAAATCTAAAACAATTTTAATTAAAATTTTGTACGACAGTACTGAGGATTAAGCATGTGTATCTGCTTTTTATAATTTAAAGAGCAGTTTTTTCTTTTGTACCTCTTTACTTCATAATAATTTTGTTATAATATTTTATATATAGTTGCAATTGTTATACTAGCTGTGATGATATATAGTAGTTTTTGTATGATACAAAATACAAACTAGCTTAATAATGAACTGTTTCATTCCTTGCTCAACATATATATTAAATTGTCAGTATCAAACTAAATTTATCAACAAATAAGTGCTTTAAACATACAATGACATGTTACTAAGATCAGTTGATAGCTTTAATTTGGTCTTCTATTATTTAAATACTTGTTCCTTATTAACAGGTGATTTAGTAGATGAAAAATAAATGTTAATGTTAACAGCATTTTGCATTATTTGTAATAGAAAATTGCCAAATTGAGACTGGAGAAACAGTTCAGCAAGGGGGCTACATATTTTCAAGAAAAGACTTGGGTTTCATCCCTGGTACTGTGCATGGTTCCCCAAGCCTTCCAGGACTTATCCTTGACAACACAACTAGGAGCAAGCACTGAGCACTACTAAGTGTGGCCCTAAAACAAAATAAGCAAAAATATATTGACTACACTTCAAATAGTAATGTATTAAATGCTGCAATTTTGTTAGTAATTGTTAGTTAGTAACTAATATTTTAGTTATCCTTGTCAAAAAAAAACACTGGCCATGAGCAGGGTTTTCTTTTTTTTTTTTTTTTTTTTTTTAGATTCATTTGAGTGCCTAACAAACAGAATCGGACGATTAAATTTGAAGAGATGTGGTTCACTGCCGGCAGTTTCTATCTTTGTTGTCTATGCACCAACATCTACACACATACAAGGAAGAAGAAATTGAGAAATTCTACATGGAACTGGAGGAGTTCTATAAAAGAAGATCATACCTTCTCAAGATCATAGTCAGTGGTTTTAATGGCAAGATAGGAATGAGAAGATCCGCCGAAGAACACCACATTGGGACCCATGGCCTAGAATGGAATGAACAGGGCCTAGAATGGAATGAACGGTGGTCTGATACTGTTTGGAATTTTGGGACAACAGTGACATTGGTCTGGCTAGGAGATTCCCATGTCCCACATTTAGGTTCAGACTTTTTGGAACTGTGAGTTTCCATAAATGGTCTTGGTAGAGTTGATGAACTCAGATAGTCTCTCAGGAGAAAGGGCTGCAAAGTTTAATAAGATAACTCCAAGAATGACCACCAACTGTGAACTCTTTGGCACCATTGCGGCAACATGGAAAGATGCCATAATTGACGATATCGACGAAGAATACAAGCAACTGGTTCAGCACCTCCATGATGGTGTGAAGAACTTCAAGAGAGAGAAAGCCACAAAAGGATGCCTGTCTACAAAAACTCTCTAGCTCAATCGCCAACGTGGCAAGGTGCAATCCTCAGGCAACCATAGCTAATGTTCAAGCTTGCAGAGCAGTGCAGAGAAGCGATAAAGGAGAAGTGAGAAGAGCAGCAATACTGGCCAATGCAGCAGAAGACAGCAAAAGCATAACAACACCTGCCTGTCCTTCGCCAACAATAAGACTAAGATGACTGCCTTCCAACATTCTGATGGATTTATCACATCTTCCAGAAAGGCAATGGAGAAGATTATCCATGACTTCCTCTCGGATATCTTTGATAGCCACGCCCACCTGCCCACATACCAAATTCCTCAGGATGGATATGTCGGACCCAACATTCTCACTTCTGAAATCTGAATGCCATTTCGTTGATAAAGAAGTGAACAGCAACTGGCCCAGACAAAGTCAGACACGAACACCTGAAGAATCTGCCATCAGTACTCATCAATGCACTAGCTCGCCTCTTCACACGCCACCTTTCTGAATTAAAGGTGCCCTCCAAATGGAAAACCAGAAGGACAGTTCTACTGTTCAAGAAGGGAGACATCCAGGACATTGGCAACGATCGCCCCGTCTGCCTGTTGTCCATCATCTACAAGCTGTTCACTTGAGTCATCCTGAACAGGATTGGCAGAACATTAGATAAAGGGAAATCATGCAAGCAAACTGGGTTCCAAAAAGGATTCAGCACAATCAATTATATCCACATAGTAACCAAGCTCATTGAGGTTTGTAGGGACTTCAAGATGCTGCTCTGTCTAACGTTTATTGATTTAAACAGGCCTTTGATTCTTTTGAGACTGAAGTGGTCATCAAAGCCCTAGTCAAAAAGGGCATTCAAACCCAATACATCAAGATCCTTCTTGTGCTGTATTACAGATTCATCAACAGAAACTCACCATTCTACAAGGAAAGATCAGTGATGTCAAAAGAGGGGTTTGGCAGATTGATACCATTTCATCGAAACTCTTCAGCAAAACTCTTTTCTCTGAGAATATCATGTGACAATTAGTCTGTACTTGCAATGCACATACGCTGGCATCAGAAGCATATATTGAGGATCTGATGCTGCAAGCGCAAAAGATCAAGTATGACTTCATTGGTCTGACTAAGACGAGGAGGCGTCAGTTGCATCATGCTGTATTCGACACCGGAAAATAATTGTTCCTTGGAACATGCGACGAAAAGAGGCGTCGGTGGTGTTGGTGTCCTTGTCAACACGAACATGGCCGTGAACGTTGATTCATTTGAATGCCTAACAAACCGAATAGGATGATTACACTTGAAGAGATGTAGCCCACTGCCAGCAATTTCTATCTTCATTGTCTACGCACCAACATCCACATACAAAGAAGATGAAATTGAGAAATTCTACATGGAATTGGAGGAGTTCTATAAAAAAAGATCACACCTTCTACAAGATTATAGTCAGTGATTTTAATGGCAAGATAGGACCAAGAAGATCGGCTGAAGAACTCCACATCGGGACCCATGGCCTAGAATGGAACGAACAGGGTGAGAGACTATCTGAGTTCATCATGTCCACCAAGACCATTCATGGGAACTCACAGTTCCAGAAGGCTGAAGCGAAACATTGGGCATGGGAATCTCCTGGCGGACAGTTCCACAATGAAATTGACCACATCACCTTCAATCGACGGTTTTGTCTAACCAATGTAGCTGTCGTCCCCAAATTCCAAACAGGATCGGACCACCGTCTCCTTTGTGCAAAATTCTACTTCCCGCAATGGGGAGAAAAGGATGCAAAGTTTAAGAAGAAAACTCCCAGAACGACCACCAACTGGGAACTCTTTGGCACCATTGCAGCAACATGGGAAGATACCATCATTGAGCGACATCGATGAAGAATACAACCAACTGGTTCAGCACCTCCATGATTGTGCGAAGAATGCCGAGAGAGAGAGAAAGAAACAAAAAGAACGCTTGTCTTCAGAAACTCTTGAGCTCATTCGCCAACAGGGGCAAGGCGCGAGCCTCAGGAGACCAAATGCTAATGTCCAAGCTTGCTAAATTGTGCAGAGAAGTGATAAAAGAAGACCTCAAAGACAGAAGAGCAAAAATACTGGAAGATGCAGTAGAAGCCGGGAAAAGCATTCGTACTGCCCGCCTGTCCTTCGCCAACTATAAGACCAAGATGACTGCCCTCCGATGCCCTGATGGATCTATCACATCTTCCAGAAAGGCAATGGAGAAGATTATCCAGGACTTCTACTCAAATCTCTTTGATAGCCACATCCACCTGCCCACATACCAAATTCCAAAGGATGCATATGTCATTCCCAACATTCTCCCTTCTGAAATCCAACCTGCTATTTTGTTGGTAAAGAAGGGAACAGCACCAGGCCCAGACAAAGTCAGACCCGAACACCTGAAGAATCTGCCCCTTGGTACTCATCAATACACTAGCTCGGCTCTTCACACGCTACCTGTCCGAATGCAAGGTGCCCTCCCAATGGAAAACCAGCAGGACAGTTCTACTGTTCAAGAAGGGAGACATTCACAACATTGACAACTATCGCCCCATCTGTCTGTTGTCTGTCATCTACAAGCTGTTTACACGAGTCATCCTGAACAGGATTAGCAGAACACTAGATGAAGGACAACCATGTGAGCAAGCAGGCTTCCAGAAAGGATTCAGCACAATCGACCATATCCACACAGTAACCAAGCTCATTGAGGTTTGTAGGGAATACAAGATGCCGCTCTGTCTCATGTTCATTGATTTACAGAAAGCCTTTGATTCTGTGGAGCCTGAAGCAGTCATCAAAGCCCTAGACAAACAGGGTGTTCAACCCCAATACATCAAGATCCTTCGTGAGCTGTATTATGGATTCACCACCAGGATCTCACCATTCTACAAAGAAGTGATCATTAATGTGAAAAGAGGGGTTCGACAGGGTGATACCATTTCACCAAAACTCTTCAGTGCCACTCTTGAGAACATCATACGCCAAGTAGAATGGGGAGGAATGGGAGTGAAGATAGATGGTCGGTAACTACACCACCTCCGCTTCGCTGATGACATCGTTCTAATAACACCAAACCTTAGCCAAGTGGCACAAATGCTGGCTGACTTTGACCGAGAATGTGGAAAGATAGGTCTACAGCTGAATCTGAAGAAAACTATGTTTATGAAGAATGAACTAGTTCCAGAAGCCCCATTCACTCTCAATGGAACAAACATCTCTGAATGCAGCAGTTATGTGTACCTAGGTCGAGAAATCAACATGATGAATGACCTAAAACCTGAGCTGGCAGGGAGGAAGAGAGCGGCATGGAATGCCTTCAAAGGCATCGAAGAAATAGCTAAAAGGAGAAAGAATCTCCGGTTCCGGGCACATCTCTTTGACTCCACTGTTCTCCCTGCATTAACATACTCCTCAGAGACCTGAGCCCTACGAAACAGGATGAGAATGCTATTCGGGTCTCCCAGAGAGGAATTGAAAGAGCTATGCTTGGAATATTACGCCTCACTCAAGTGAGAGAAGGAATCGGAATTCTGACCTCTGTCGCTATTCCAGAATCAGGGACGCTGTCTCGTTTGCCAAGGCATCGAAAATCAGATGGGCTGGACATGTAATGCGATTTGGAGACAACCGCTGGACTAGAGCCATTACCGACTGGATCCTACGGGATGTCAAAAGATCACGTGGCCGCCCACCTACAAGATGGTCAGACTTCCTTGTCAAGACCCTGAAGGAACGGTTTGAGGTGCTTCATATTCCTGAATCAACCAGATGCCATTGGGCTGCATTGGCATGTGATAGGGTCGAATGGAAATGTTACTGGTGCCTGCTTGAGCAAATCGATGAATAATGGGATTCAAGTGATCAAGTGATCAAGTGAATTAGAATGGGAAGGAATGGGAGTGAAGATAGATGATTGGCAACTACACCACCCCCTCTTCACTGATGACACCATTCTATTAGCACCAAAAATTAGCCAAGCCACACAAATGCTGCCTCACTTTGAATTTGAATGTGGAAAGGTAGTTCTACAGTTGAATCCCAACAAAACAATGTTCACTAAAAACGAACTAGTTCCAGATGCTCCACTCACTCTCAATGGAATAAACATCTCTGAACGCAGCAGTTATGTGCACATTCGTCGAGAACTCAACATGATGAACTACCTAGCACCTGAGCTGCGCAGGAAGAAGAGAGCAGCGTGGAATGCCTTCATGATCATCAAAGAAATAGCTAAAAGGACAAAAAGAACCTCTGACTCTGGGCACAGCTCTTCGAATTCATTATTGTACCTGCATTTACATATGCCTCAGAGACCTGGGCCCTACGAAAGCAGGATTGAATGCTATTCAGATCTCCCCAAAGAGGAATCGAAAGAGCTATGCTTGGAATATCATGTCTCACTCAAGTGAGAGAAGGAATCCGGAGTTCCAACCTCTGTTGACAATCCAGAGTCAAGGATGCTATCTCATTTGCAAAGGTATTGAAAATCAGATGGACTGGACATGTAATGCAATTTGGAGACAACCACTGGACTAGATTTGTTACTGATTGGATCCCACGGGATGTCAAAAGATCAGGTTTCTGCCCACCTGCAAGATGGTCAGATTTCTCCATCAATACCCTGAACAAATGGTTTGTATTCCTGGAGTAGCTAAACAGCCATGAACAAACTGTTTGTATTCCTCTTTGTATTCTTGGAGCAAGCAGATGTCATTGTGCTGCACTGGTATGTGACAGGGACAAATGGAAACATTACCGGCACCCGCTCGAGCAAATCGATGAATAACGGGATGTAAAGTGAAGTGATCAAGTTAAGCACAGATAACAGAATGTATAGCAAATATGTAAAATATGTAAAAAAAGATACTTTTGAAAGTTGCTATCCTGTTGAAAATAATGTAATTTCTTGAATAATAAAACCCCACGAATAGCTAAAGCAATCCTTGGGAAAAAGAAGATGGGAGGTATCACTTTCCCCAACCTCAAGCTCTACTACAGAGCAGTTGTAATTAAGACAGTGTGGTATTGGTATAGAGACAGACCCGTAGACCTATGGAATAGAACTGAGTATCCTGAAACGCACTCACAAATATACAACCACTTAATCTTCGATAAAGGAGCAAAAAATATTAAGTGAAGCAAAGAAAGCCTCTTCAACAAATGGTGCTGGGAAAACTGGGCAGCTACGTGTAAAAAAATGAACTTAGACCTCCTTCTAACGCCATACAAAAAAGTCAGATCAAAATGGATTCTAGATCTCGATATCAGACATGAATCTATAAGGTACATCGAAGAAAACATAGGAGAAACGCTCTACGACATCGAAACAAAAAGTATCTTTAAAGACGACACACCACTGACCACGCAAATGGAAGCAATGATAAACAAATGGGATTATATAAAATTGAAAAGCTTCTGCACCTCAAAAGAAACGGTGACCAAGATACAAAGACAATCTACAGAGTGGGAAAGGATATTCACCCAATACCCATCTGACAAGGGGTTAATATCCAGGATATATCAGGCACTGGTAGCACTCCACAAGAAGAAAACAGCCAACCCCATCAAAAAATGGGGAGAAGAAATGAACAGAAGCTTCCAAAAAAGAAGAAATTCGAATGGCCAAAAAGGCATACAAAAAAGTGCTCTCCATCTTTAATCATCAGGGAGATGCAAATCAAAACAACAATGAGGTATCATCTCACCCCACAGAGACTGGCACACATCCAAAACAGCAAGAACAACCGGTGCTGGCGTGGATGTGGGGAAAAAGGGACTCTCATCCACTGCTGGTGGGAGTGCCGACTGGTCCAGCCCTTTTGGGAAAACAATATGGGCATAACAAGCTAGATATTGAGCTCCCATTTGATCCAGCAATAGCACTCCTGGGAATATACCCGAGAGACCGAAAAACTCATAGCAGAAACACTATCTATACTTCTTTATTCATCTCTGTGCTATTCACTATAGCTAGAATCTGGAAACAACCTAAATGCCCTAGAACAGAGGACTGGCTAAAGAAACTGTGGTTCATCTACACTATGGAATACTATGCGGCTGTCAGAAAAGATGAAATTATGAAATTTACCTGCAAATGGATGGACATGGAGTCTATCATGCTGAGTGAAATTAGTCAGAAGGAAAAGGACAGATATAGAATGACTGCATTCATTAATAGGATATAAATAGATACCAGTGTTTTACTAAATATGGGGAAATGGTAATGGCAGATTAAAACTCACCACTGAATATACACAAAGAGACTTAAGTGATAAACTCTAAATATCTGCAGGGCTAGCCACAATGTGTAAAAGAAGAGGGAGAGAGATGCAGAGACAGATAGAGAGACAGAGAGAGAAAGAGAGGAAACTGGGGTACCTGCTATTAAGGCGGCCTGGGGGCGGGAGGGGTACATTGGTGGTGGAAATGGGGCACTGGTGGAGGGATGGGTGCTGGAATACTTTATTACCAAGAACCAATTATGAACACCTTTGTAATTGTATGTTTCACGGTGGTATAATAAAAAAATTTAAAAAAAAAGAAAATAATGTAATTTCTTATGTGATAAGATAAACATAAAAGATATTGAAAATGAATTTTAAAAAATGCTTGTATTATTGTCAACTGCTTGTCACAAAATTTGATATATTTAAATTGAATTTCATATGTCACTTTGTTATGTCACTGATAACTTATGTTATATTGCATATGTCACTTATCATATTGTATTTTTAATAAGTCATTACAAAAACATTTTCCCACCAATACATGAGTATTGTATTGGTGGGAAAATGGACTTCCCAATCATATCCAGTTAACATTCTCACCTGCCAATATTTGCTTGTTAAGACCTGTTAGTGAACTTTATCAGTGATGAATCACAATTTTCAGTTTGTGTGTTTATTTGGAAAACAAAATAGTCACGGTGACCTTAGAACTCCATTACACAACAGATGAAAAGTATGCAGTGGTTTCTCAATTTCTTCTCTTGGGCTGGGTAGATAGTCACAGGGCTGGGGCACACAGATTGCATACCAGAGCCCCCAGGTTCAGTTCTTGGCACTGCATGGTCCATGGTCCCAAAGCACTGCCAGGAGCAACTCAAAGTACTCAGCCCAGAGTGCTTCTAGGCACGCCAGGTGCGGCTAAAACCAAAAATACATTTTTTTTGGATCACTTTAGATGATTTTTTCCCAGCTAGTAATAAAAGGAATTACTTAGGAAACTCTGGTGAAGATTTCTTTCTGACTTGAAGACACCTTTTCCTAAGAAATATATATATATATATATATATATATATATATATATACACACACACACACACACACACACACATATATGTATATATGTATATCACCTGCACGGCAGAGCCTGGCAAGCTGTCCAATACATATTCAATATGCCAAAGCCAGTAATGAAAAATACTTATCTTCCTGACCCTGAAAGTGTCCTTAATACGACAGAACTAAGGGACGAACAAAGAGGGCCTAATAAAATCTCAGGGCCATACTAAACTGCCAAAACAAAGAAGGACTAAAATGACTGTCTGTACTTTCAATACACACACACTGGCATCAGAAGCATATATCGAGGACATGATAGTGCAATCACAAATGATCAAGTATGACATCATTGGTCTGACTGAGACAAGGAGGCATTAATCACATCATGTCGTTTTTGACACTGGAGAACTGTTCCTCAGAACTTGCAATGAAAGAGGCATCATTGATGTCGGTGTCCTTGTCAACACTAACATGCCTAACAAACCAGATAGGATGATTACACTTGAAGAGATGTGGTCCACTGCCTGCAATTTCTATCTTCATTGTCTATGCACCAACATCCACATACAAAGAAGAAGAAATTGAGAAATTCTATATAGAACTGGAGGAGTTCTATAAAAACGATCACACGCTCAACAAAATCATAGTCAGTGATTTCAATGCCAAGATAGGACCGAGAAGATCAGCTGAAAAACACATAGCAACTCATGGCCTAGAATGGAACAAACAGGGTGAGAAACTATCTGAGTTCACCTAGCCACCAAGACCATTCATGGGAACTCACAGTTCCAAAAGGCTGAATCGAAACATTGGACATGGGAATCTCCTGGTGGACAGCTCCACAATGAAATTGACCACAAAATCTTCAATCCAAGGGTTTGCCTGACCAATGTCGCTGTCGTCCCAAAATTCCAAACAGGATCAGACCACTGTCTCCTTCGTGCAAAATTCTACTTCACACAACGGGAGAAAAGGCTGCAAAGTTTAAGAAAAGAACTTCCAGAGCAACCACCAACTGGGAACTCTTTTGCACCATTGCAGCAACATGGGAAGAGGCTATCATTGACGACATTGATGAAGAATACAACCTACTGGTTCAACACCAGGGATAATCTCCATTTCCTTTCTGGAAGATATGATAGATCCATTGGGACTTCGGAGGACAGTCATTTTTTTCTTATAGTTGGCGAGGGACAGGCGGGCATTGTGAATGGTTTTCCGGCTTCTGCTGCATCCTCCAGCACTTCCGCTCTTCTCTCCTTGAGGTCTTCCTTTATCACTTCTCTGCAGTGCTTTGCAAGCTTGGATGTTAACATCTGGTCGCCTGAGGCTCGCGCCTTACCACGTTGGTGAATGAGCTCGAGAATTTTGGGAGACAGGCGTCCTTTTGTGTCCTTCTCTCTCTTGGTATTTTTTTGCGCAACCAGGGCAGGCCTACTCATGGAACGTTACCAATTTAGGGCCCGAGTGTCCTTTTCATCTTGAAGTAACCTTTTTTGTTATCTACAAAAGGCCCAGAACAAATTCCCATTAGAGGTTATGAGACCCCCACCCAGAATCTACTATCTGGCCTGAATTGCCTGGATTGCATTCCTGCACGCACGCATAGCCGTTGCTGACCCATGATCCCACGCGTGTATCTAGCCGCACCAAATATAGAAAGAAGTATTAAGAATGATCTGATTGGTGGGAGATGGTTACTTGGTACAAAGTGATTGGCTGCCTGCGGGAGATCTTGATATAATATTTTAAATCTATTGGACGTTTATGCGCTGGTTTTTCTGTAGTGGCGGGAACTATCTCTTAAAAGATCCTCCCTGGAAGGGCTCAGGGCTCTTAGCCACTGACCGCTTGGGGTCATGCTGTGGGCCCGAGTATACTCACTTATTAATAAACCCTTGCTTTTGCACAGGACCCGGTCTCTCAGAGTTTTCCTTGATAGGTGCGGCACTCCGAGGCTCCCAGTCAGTCACCCCACCGGGTGGCCAACTCTTTCAATGCATCTTGTGCCTGGAGTCTCATCTCTGTGCCTCCGACCCAACAGGACATTCCTGCTTCACTGGACAACAGTGTACTTCGACAGGGAGGGCCACAATCATCAGTAAAACAAAGTAACAACAAACTAACTTTCAACCTTCTAGTTTTGTATTAAATCTTTCATGAAAGTTTCTTTGTGTAGTAATTTTCTAGCAGAACATTTATTATTCATTTTAGTCTACAGCTTACATTTTGAATATCAATTCATTAATCATTATTTAAATTGTATATAGAAAATTTTAAAGAATTTTGCCTTGTAATACAATAAAAATCTCTTAATACTAATTTTGGTAATTTTAACTATCTTAGATAAAGCTCTATTAATTGACTATAGCAGATTGTGATTTGTAAAGTGAGCCACAGTTGTGTATTTCACCTACCATGCATTTCTGCAGTCTGAACCTGACATTTCCACTTCCATAGTTGGCTACTAAATTATATTTCCCTAGAAATTGTGCTATAATTATGGCTCATTGTCAACATAGTTCATTGGAAATTATATTTGGTGGCTTCTGATATTAGTTAGTCCAAATATTTGCATATATAAACATTATTTTGTTTGTTTTTTTGCAAGTGAGTCAGACCTGGAAATGTTCAGGTGCCACTGCTGGTTCTGAGTTCCAGCATCACTTCTGTAGTGCTCAGGGAATCAGGCACTGCTAGAAATCAAAGCATGCATTCAGCCTATTTGAGTTATCTCTCAGCACAATATTTTTTGGCTTTTATCTGAACTTATCGAAATCCTTGATTTTGATATCCTCCTTGGACTCTAGAATGCTATGAGTGTCCAAGCATATGAGGAGGCCCAGACTAAGTACGCTGAACAATGGTTCTAGTAGAGTCATCAGTCAACATTCAACATTCAAGAACAATTTGTAATTGCATTAGTTATCTTTCACATATAGTGAAAGAAGGCAGCAAACAGGGCAGGCCTATTCATGGAAAGTTACCAATTTAGGGCCTGAGTGTCCTTTTCATCTTGAAGTAACCTTTTCATCCTGTTATCTACAAAAGGCCCAGAACAAATTCCTGTTAGAGGTTATGAGACCCCCTCCCAGAACTTGCTATCTGGCCTGAATTGCCTGAATTAGATTCCTGTATGTATGCATAGCCGTTGCTGACCCATAATCCCACATGTGTGTCTAGCCACACCAAATATAGAAAGAAGTATTAAGTATGATCTGATTGGTAGAGGATGGTTACTTGGTACAAAGTGATTGGCTGCCTGCGTGCAGACCTTGATGTAATATTTTAAATCTATTGGATGGTCATGCATGAGCTTTTCTGTAGCGGTGGGAATTATCTCTTAAAAGATCCTCCCTGGAAGGGCTCTGGGCTCTTAGCCGTTGACTGCGTGTGGTCATGCTATGAGCCCGAGTATACTCAAATATTAATAAAAACCCTTGCTTTTCCATAGGACCCCATCTCTCAGAGTTTTCCTTGGTAGGTGCGGCATTCCGAGGCTCCCAGTAAGTCACCCCATTGGGTGGCCAACTCTTTCAATAGTGTAGCTGCAAGTATCTATAGATGTCATTGAAATCTGTCTCTAATGCTTAGAGACTCCAAAAGAAAATAACTAACTAAAGTAAAACCACTGCCTGATGCAAAGAAATGCATTTCTTTTTTTTCCCAATAAATTTTAATAAAAGTAGCAATAGGTAAAAACCAAAAAGATGATGAATAAAAAACCCAAATCTTGTAGCAAAAAGCAGTTATAAAAGATAGATTTTTACACCCTACCTCTTACAGATTTAAGGGGACAAAATTTCTAGAGGAGTTATGTTGCAGGCTGATAGATAAAGGGACCCTGGTTCCAAGCTTTTAAGAAATAAAGAAACTTAAGAAGAAGAAATTGCCTAACTCTGAAGTAAAAGGCATGAGAAACATTCCCCTTCTAGATGCAAATCATAGCTCTCTTGAGATGAAAGAACTGAGGCAACAGTCAGAGAAGACTGGGCTTTCTAAGAGAAGGGGAAGCTGGTCCCCCTTTCCCCTTTTTAAATGTCATGAAAAAAGTTTAAGGCTATCCTGTGACACACCCAGGTGAACTTTTATGTATGCAGAGAATTCCAGGCAACACAACAGGAGAAATTGTATAAAATCTTCCGAAAACAGTTTTCACTTTGAGCAACCTGGAGAAACTTGTATTCTCTCTCTCTCTCTCTCTCTCTCTCTCTCTCTCTCTCTCTCTCTCTCTCTCCTCTCCTCTCCTCTCCTCTCCTCTCCTCTCCTCTCCTCTCCTCTCCTCTTCTCTCCTCTCCACCTCTCTCGCTCAGGTGCTATTTCTTCTTTTTTGTAAATTGTGTTTTTTATTTTTTTTTAAATTTTTATTATACCACAATTGCAAAGGTGCTCATAATTGGTTCTTGGTAATACAGTATTCCAGCACCCATCCCTCCACCAGTGCCCCATTTCCACCACCAATGTACCCCCACCCCCTCCTGCCCACCCCCCAGGCTGCCTCAATAGCAGGTACCCCAGTTTCCTCTCTTTCTCTCTCTGTCTCTTTATCTGTCTCTGCATCTCTCTCCCCTCTTCTTTTACACATTGTGGCTAGCCCTGCAGATATTTAGAGTTTATCACTTAAGTCTCTTTGTGTATATTCAATGGTGAGTTTTAATCTGCCATTACCATTTCCCATATTTAGTAAAACACTGGTATCTATTTATATCCTATTAATGAATGCAGTCATTCTATATCTGTCCTTTTCCTTCTGACTAATTTCACTCAGTATGATAGTCTCCATGTCCATCCATTTGCAGGTAAATTTCATAATTTCATCTTTTCTGACAGCCGCACAGTATTCCATAGTATAGATGAACCACAGTTTCTTTAGCCAGTCCTCTGTTCTCAGGCATTTAGGTTGTTTCCAGATTCTAGCTATAGTGAATAGCACAGAGATGAATAAAGAAGTACAGATAGTGTTTCTGCTATGAGTTTTTCGGTCTCTCGGGTATATTCCCAGGAGTGCTATTGCTGGATCAAATGGGAGCTCAATATCTAGTTTTCGGAGGAATGCCCATATTGTTTTCCAAAAGGGCAGGACCAGTCGGCACTCCACCAACAGTGGATCAGAGTCCTTTTTCCCCACATCCACGCCAGCACCGGTTGTTCTTGCTGTTTTGGATGTGTGCCAGTCCCTGTGGTGTGAGATGGTACCTCATTGTTGTTTTGATTTGCATCTCCCTGATGATTAAAGATGAAGAGCACTTTTTCATATGCCTTTTTTTTTTCAAACACATGATCATTTATTTATTTTTTTTTAAATTTTTTTATTATACCACCGTGAAACATACAATTACAAAGGTGTTCATAATTGGTTCTTGGTAATACAGTATTCCAGCACCCATCCCTCCACCAGTGCCCCATTTCCACCACCAATGTACCCCTCCCCCTCCCGTCCCTCCACCCTCCTTAATAGCAGGTACCCCAGTTTCCTCTCTTTCTCTCTCTATCTCTCTCTCTCTGTCTCTGCATCTCTCTCCCTCTTATTTTACACATTGTGGCTAGCCCTGCAGATAGTTAGAGTTAATCACTTAAGTCTCTTTGTGTATATTCAGTGGTGAGTTTTAATCTGCCATTACAATTTCCCCATATTTATTAAAACACTGGTATCTATATCCTATTAATGAATGCAGTCATTCTATATCTGTCCTTTTCCTTCTGACTAATTTCACTCAGCATGATAGACTCCATGTCCATCCATTTACAGGTAAATTTCATAATTTCATCCTTTCTGACAGCCGCATAGTATTCCATAGTGTAGATGAACCACAGTTTCTTTAGCCAGTCCTCTGTTCTCGGGCATTTAGGTTGTTTCCAGATTCTAGCTATAGTGAATAGTGCAGAGATGAATAAAGAAGTACAGATAGTGTTTCTGCTATGTGTTTTTCGGTCTCTCGGGTATATTCCCAGGAGTGCTATTGCTGGATCAAATGGGAGCTCAATATCTAGCTTTCGGAGGAATGTCCATATTGTTTTCCAAAAGGGCTGGACCAGTCGGC
Source organism: Cryptotis parvus (assembly GCA_021461705.1). Taxonomy (NCBI): domain Eukaryota; kingdom Metazoa; phylum Chordata; class Mammalia; order Eulipotyphla; family Soricidae; genus Cryptotis; species Cryptotis parvus. The sequence continues at coordinate 15,060 of JAJIBD010000858.1, forward strand.
ACTCCCACCAGCAGTGGATGAGAGTCCCTTTTTCCCCACATCCACGCCAGCACCGGTTGTTCTTGCTGTTTTGGATGTGTGCCAGTCTCTGTGGGGTGAGATGGTACCTCATTGTTGTTTTGATTTGCATCTCCCTGATGATCAAAGATGAAGAGCACTTTTTCATATGCCTTTTGGCCATTCGAATTTCTTCTTTTTTGGAAGCTTCTGTTCATTTCTTCTCCCCATTTTTTGATGGGGTTGGCTGTTTTTTTTTTGTGGAGTGCTACCAGTGCCTGATATATCCTGGATATTAACCCCTTGTCAGATGGGTATTGGGTGAATATCCTTTCCCACTCTGTGGATTGTCTTTGTATCTTGGTCACCGCTTTCTTTTGAGGTGCAGAAGCTTTTCAATTTTATATAATCCCATTTGTTTATCATTGCTTCCATTTGCTTGGTCAGCGGTGTGTCGCTCTTTAAAGATACTTTTCGTTTCGATGTCATAGAGCGTTTCTCCTATGTTTTCTTCGATGTACCTTATAGATTCATGTCTGATATCGAGATCTAGAATCCATTTTGATCTGACTTTTGTGCATGGCGTTAGAAGGAGGTCTAAGTTCATTTTTTTACATGTAGCTGCCCAGTTTTCCCAGCACCATTTGTTGAAGAGGCTTTCTTTGTTCCACTTAATATTTTTTGCTCCTTTATCGAAGATTAAGTGGTTGTATATTTGTGAGTGCGTTTCAGGATACTCAGTTCTATTCCATAGGTCTACGGGTCTGTCTCTATACCAATACCACACTGTCTTAATTACAACTGCTCTGTAGTAGAGCTTGAGGTTGGGGAAATTGATACCTCCCATCTTCTTTTTCCCAAGGATTGCTTTAGCTATTCGGTGGGGTTTTATTATTCCATACAAATTTCAGGAGTGTTTGTTCAAGTTCTTTGAAGAACATCATGGGTATCTTTATAGGGACCGCATTAAATCTGTATAAAGCTCTAGGGAGTATTACCATTTTGATAATGTTAATCCTTCCGATACATGAGCAGGGAATGTGTCTCCATTTCCTCAGGTCTTCTTTTTATTTCCTGAAGTAACGTTTTATAGTTTTCTTTGTAGAGATCCTTTACATTCTTTGTCAAACTGATTCCTAGGTATTTGATTTTCTGCGGGTGCAATTGTGAATGGGATAGTTTCTTTAATGTCCCTTTCTTCTCTTTCGCTGTTTGCATATAGGAAGGCCATTGACTTTTGGGTATTGATTTTGTACCCTGCTACTCTACTATAAGAATGTATTATTTCTAGGAGCCTCTTGGTAGAGAGTTTTGGGTTTTCCAGGTATAATATCATGTCATCTGCAAATAGTGATAACTTGGCTTCTTCCCTTCGTATCTGGATGCCCTTAATGTCTTTTTTCTTCCCTGATTGCTATGGCAAGTACTTCCAGTACTATATTGAATAGAAGTGGTGAGAGCGGGCAGCCTTGTCTTGTCCCTGATCTTTTGGCCATTCGAATTTCTTCTTTTTGGAAGCTTCTGTTCATTTCTTCTCCCCATTTTTTGATGGGGTTGGCTGTTTTTTTTCTTGTGGAGTGCTACCAGTGCCTGAATTATCCTGGATATTAACTCCTTGTCAGATGGGTATTGGGTGAATATCCTTTCCCACTCTGTGGATTGTCTTTGTATCTTGGTCACCGTTTCTTTTGAGGTGCAGAAGCTTTTCAATTTTATATAATCCCATTTATTTATCTTTGCTTCCATTTGCTTGGTCAGTGGTGTGTTGTCTTTTAGTTTCGATGTCGTAGAGCATTTCTCCTATGTTTTCTTCAATGTACCTTATAGATTCATGCCTGATGTTGATATCTATAATCCATTTTTTATTTTTTTTATTATACCACAGTGAAACATACAATTACAAAGGTGTTCATAATTGGTTCTTGGTAATACAGTATACCAGCACCCATCCCTCCACCAGTGCCCCATTTCCACCACCAATGTACCCCCACCCCCTCCTGCCCACCCCATGCTGCCTTAATAGCAGGTACCCCAGTTTCCTCTCTTTCTCTCTCTGTCTCTCTCTCTGTCTCTGCATCTCTCTCCCTCTTCTTTTACACATTGTGGCTAGCCCTGCAGGTATTTAGAGTTTATCACTTAAGTCTCTTTGTGTATATTCAATGGTGAGTTTTAATCTGCCATTACCATTTCCCACATTTAGTAAAACACTGGTATCTATTTATGTCGTATTAATGAATGCAGTCATTCTATATCTGTCCTTTTCCTTCTGACTAATTTCACTCAGCATGATAGTCTCCATGTTCATCCATTTGCAGGTAAATTTCATAATTTCATCTTTTCTGACAGCCGCATAGTATTCCATAGTGTAGATGAACCACAGTTTCTTTAGCCAGTCCTCCGTTCTCAGGCATTTAGGTTGTTTCCAGATTCTAGCTATAGTGAACAGCACAGAGATGAATAAAGAAGTATAGATAGTGTTTCTGCTATGTGTTTTTCGGTCTCTTGGGTATATTCCCAGGAGTGCTATTGCTGGATCAAATGGGAGCTCAATATCTAGTTTTCGGAGGAATGCCCATATTGTTTTCCAAAAGGGCTGGACCAGTCGGCACTCCCACCAACAGTGGATCAGAGTCCTTTTTTCCCCACATCCACGCCAGCACCGGTTGTTCTTGCTGTTTTGGATGTGTGCCAGTCCCTGTGGTGTGAGATGGTACCTCATTGTTGTTTTGATTTGCATCTCCCTGATGATTAAAGATGAAGAACACTTTTTCATATGCCTTTTGGCCATTCGAATTTCTTCTTTTTGGAAGCTTCTGTTCATTTCTTCTCCCCATTTTTTGATGGGGTTGGCTGTTTTTTTCTTGTGCAGTGCTACCAGTGCCTGATATATCCTGGATATTAACCCCTTGTCAGATGGGTATTGGGTGAATATCCTTTCCCACTCTGTGGATTGTCTTTGTATCTTGGTCACTGTTTCTTTTGAGGTGCAGAAGTTTTTAGTTTTATATAATCCCATTTGTTTATCTTTGCTTCCATTTGCTTGGTCAGTGGTGTGTCAGCTTTAAATATACTTTTCGCTTCGATGTCGTAGAGCGTTTCTCCTATGTTTTCTTCTATGTACCTTATAGATTCATGTCTGATGTTGAGATCTAGAATCCATTTTGATCTGACTTTTGTGCATGGCGTTAGAAGGAGGTCTAAGTTCATTTTTTTACATGTAGCTGCCCAGTTTTCCCAGCACCATTTGTTGAAGAGGCTTTCTTTGCTCCACTTAATATTTTTTGCTCCTTTATCGAAGATTAAGTGGTTGTATATTTGAGAATGTGTTTCAGGATACTCAGTTCTATTCCATAGGTCTACAGGTCTGTCTCTATACCAATACCACACTGTCTTAATTATAACTGCTCTGTAGTAGAGCTTGAGGTTGGGGAAAGTGATACCTCCCATCTTCTTTTTCCCAAGGATTGCTTTAGCTATTCGTGGAGTTTCATTATTCCATACAAATTTCAGGAGTGTTTGTTCAATTTCTTTGAAGAACATCATGGGTATCTTTATAGGGATCGCATTGAATCTGTATAAAGCTCTAGGGAGTATTACCATTTTGATAATGTTAATCCTTCCGATACATGAGCAGGGAATATGTCTCCATTTCCTCAGGTCTTCTTTTATTTCCTGAAGTAACGTTTTTGTAGTTTTCTTTGTAGAGATCCTTTATATTCTTTGTCAAACTGATTCCTAGGTATTTGATTTTCTGCGGCGCAATTGTGAGTGGGATAGTTTCTTTAATGTCCCTTTCTTCTCTTTCGCTGTTTGCATATAGGAAGGCCATTGACTTTTGGGTATTGATTTTGTACCCTGCTACTCTGCTATAGGAATGTATTATTTCTAGGAGCCTCTTGATAGAGAGTTTCGGGTTTTCCAGGTATAATATCATGTCATCTGCAAATAGTGATAACTTGGCTTCTTCCCTTCCTATCTGGATGCCCTTAATGTCTTTTTTCTTCCCCTGGATTGCTATGGCAAGTACTTCCGGTACTATATTGAATAGAAGTGGTGAGAGTGGGCAGCCTTGTCTTGTCCCTGATCTTAAGGGGAAGGCTTTCAGTTTTTCCCCCATTGAGAATGATGCTCGCTGTGGGCTTGTAGTAGATGGCCTGGATTATCTTGAGGAAGGTTCCTTCAATCCCCATTTTACGGAGAGCTTTCATCATGAACGGGTGTTGAATCTTGTCAAATGCCTTCTCTGCATCTATTGATATGATCATATGGTTTTTATTTTTATTTTTGTTGATATGATGTATTATGTTGATTGACTTGCGAATGTTGAACCATCCCTGCATTCCCGGGATGAATCCCACTTGGTCATGGTGTATAATCTTTTTGATGACTCTTTGGATTCTATTTGCTAGTATTTTGTTGAAGATCTTAGCATCTGTATTCATCAGGGAGATTGGTCTGTAGTTTTCCTTTTTTGTGACATCTTTGTCTGCTTTGGGTATCAGGGTGATATGTGCCTTGTAAAAGCTATTTGGGAGTGTTTTTGTTTCTTCAATTTGTTGGAAGAGCTTAAAAAGAATTGGGAGTAGGTCCTCTTTAAAGGTTTTGTAGAATTCACTGGTGAATCCATCTGGACCTGGGCTTTTGTGTTTTGGGGAGACTTTTGATTACCGATTCTATTTCCTCGATGGAGATAGGTTTGTTGAGGTATTCCAAATCTTCTTGTTGCAGACTTGGGAAGCTATAGGAATTCAGGAATTTGTCCATTTCCTTCTAGGTTTTCTTGTTTTGTGGCGTACAGACTCTCATAGTAATCTCTGATGATCTTTTGAATTTCTGTGGTTTCTGTTGTTATGTCCCCGTTTTCATTTCTGATTCTATTTATTTGGGTTCTCTCTTTTCATTTTCTTACAAGTCTTGCAAGTGGTTTGTCAATCTTGTTTATTTTTTCAAAGAACCAGCTTTTGGTTTCGTTGATCTTCTGGATTGTTTTTTGACATTCCATCTCATTGATTTCTGCTCTAAGTTTTATTATTTCTTTCTTTCTTCTTGGGTTGGGCTCCTTTTGTTGATCACTCTCTAAGATCTTAAGTTGTGAAGTCAGACTGTTTATGATGGCCTTTTCTTCTTTTCTGATAAATGCTTGAAGAGCTATGAACTTGCCTCTTAACACTGCTTTCGCTGTATCCCACAAGTTCTGGTAATTCCGTGTCTTCAGTCTCATTTGTTTCCAGGAATCTTTGGATTTCCCTCTTTGATTTCTTTTTATGACTTGCTGGTTGTTCAGCAGTGAGCTGTTTAGTTTCCAGGTACTTGGTATTGGTCTCCGTTTTTGTGTACAATTAACTTCTATTTTCAGTGCCTCATGGTCTGAAAAAAGTAGTTGGCACAATTTCTATCTTCTTGATTTTATGGAGGTATGATTTATGGCTCAGCATGTGATCTATTTTGGAGTATGTTCCATGTGCACTGGAGAAGAAAGTGTATTCAGCTTTTGGGGATGAAGTGCCCTGTATATGTCTACCAGCCCTCTTTCTTCCATCTCTTCTTTAAGGGCCAGTATTTCCTTGGTAAGTCTCAACCTCCCTGGGGTGTCCGCTGGCCGAGAGGGCCGCAATGCGGCCGCTTATTAATAGAAAAACTAGGAATTTCAACACCAAGAGAAGGTAATACCCTCAAGAAAAAAGAAACAGTACACCAGAGGAATCTATCCCTGAACACCACAACACCATGGGGGAAACAACGCAGATCCAGCAGCTCGAAGAATAGATGAAGGAATTGACCCTGAAGACTCAAAAAAGAATACAGATGTGCATGATCTCTCTGACAGTGAAATCAGAGAAGAAATTGCTAGGATGTTTAAGGAGCCCAACGAAAAAATTGAGCAGATGTCCAATAAAATACAGGAGAACATAAACGAAGCAAATTGAAAGGGCTGTCAATAAAATTACGGGAGGAAATGAGAGCAGAAATGAGAACCATGCAAATAGAAATATCATCGCTGAAAAACTCAGTAGACGAAATAGAAAACACAATCGGGGCTCTGAATAGTAGGATGACAGCAGCGAGAAGAGAGAATCAGTGAGACTGAAGATGAGCTGCAGAAAGCACTCAGAGATCTACATAAGATGGAAAAAGACCAGATAATGGATCAGCAACGAAACAGAGAACAATGGGATGAAGCCAGGCGGAACAACATAAGAATCATAGGAGTCCAAGAGGGACAAGAAAAGTAACCCCAAGGAAATTAAAACAGTTAAAAACATACTGGCTGAAAAGTTTCCTGAGTTAAAGGACGAAGGCATCCAGATCCAAGAAGCCCGGCGCGTACCCAGCAAGAAGAGACCCCAATAGAAAGACCCCAAGACACATCCTAGTCAAAGTAATGGATGCCATAGACAGAGACATAATTCTTCAGGCAGCAAGATCAAAAAAGGAAATTGTATACAAAAGGGAGCATCCATTCGACTTTCAGCAGACTTTCAGAAGACACCCTCCAAGCCCAAGGCAGTGGTGGGATATAGTGAAAAAACTTAATGAAATGAATGCCTCAGCAAGAATTCTTTTATCCGGCTAAACTCTCGCTCAGATTTGAAGGACAGATATACAAATTCTTGATAAACAACAGCTTAGGAACTTTTGTAAAATCAAAACCAACCTTAAAAAGAAGGACTGAAAGATCTACTATAAGACGAGACATAACCCAAAAGAACAACCAACCTATTCAAAAGATGGCACAAAAATCCCATGACAATAATCTCTCTCAATGTCAATGGTCTAAATGCACCAGTTAAGAGACACAGAGTGGCACAATGGATCAAAAAATTGAATCCGACATTCTGCTGCCTTCAAGAAACACACCTGAACAATCGGAGCAAAGACAGGCTCAAAATAAAAGGCTGGAAAACAATCCTTCACTCAAACAACCCATCCAAAAAGGCTGGGGTAGCCATACTGGTATCTGACAACATAGACTTCAGGCTGAAGAAGGTCAGAAGGGACAGTGAAGGTCACCTCTTAATAGTCAAGGGATGCATATATCAGGAAGAAATCACACTATTAAACATATATGCACCCAACGAGGGGCCAGCAAAAATACCTCAAACAACTACTAATAGACTTCAAAGAAGACATTGACAGCAACACAATTGTAGTTGGAGACTTCAACACTGCTCTATCAACCCTGGATAGATATAATCCATTATGATCTCACTTTGTGCATCGTTAGAAGGAGGGTGTTCATTTTACACGTGTAGTTGCCCAGTTTTCCCAGCATCAGGTGCTATTTCATGGAGGGTTTTGTCTACATTTTTTCCATGTACCTTATCGATTCAAGTCTGATGTTGAAGTCCTTAATCCACTTTGATCCAACTCTTTGCCATGGCATTAGATAGAGGTCTGAGTTCAGACAACAGAGATAATCGGGATGAAGTCAAAAGGCATAACATAAAGATCATTGGGGTCCCAGAGGGACAAGAAGAAAATCTGATGAAAAACAACCGCTAAAGCCATCATTGCTGAGAAGTTCCTAGAATTAAAGAGCCGTTTGCTCTAAGTTTCAGGAGGCCCAAAGTGTATCAGTGAAAAGAAATCCAAAATTGTAATACTCCAAGACCACATACTAATTAAAATGACAAAAATAGGTAGAGATAGAATACTGAAAGAAGAAAAAGATCAAAAAAAGGAAAATCACATACAAAGTGGAGCATCCCTAAAATTCACAACAGAATGTTGCAGGACACCTGGAAAGTCTAAACCCTCTGCATCTGCCCTGATTGCCTCCTGCAGATCCACTTTGTAGATAGGAGGTAGTTTAAATGTGGAAATTTATCTGACCAATGAATTCTGTACTGGTTGGTACTAAAATATTCTCTCATGCTACCACAATCATCGTGGGACTAGCTAGATCTCTTACCAGCATATTTGCCTGGCCACATTAGATCTCTAAGTAATTAGCCCAGAGAGAAATGCTGTTTTGCCTCCCAAACAAGCAAAAGCATGGCTCCCCTGATAACTCAAAGCAACTAAAATACAAAACTACCATGAAGTGGACGAGACTCTTGGTGAAGGCTTTAGAGAAATATTTAACTGGCATTAGTATAGTCTTCGGTACAGAGGCATGCCATCTCAGAAACCCCCTTCTCACCCCTATAAAGGCATTTCCAGGCAGATCTTAGCTCAAAACATTAGCATATAAAGGGTCTAGGGTGAACTGCTCTGAGAAATCACCTGGAGGGCATTTGACTCTCCCTGCTTCCCATAATAGTGGGAGGTCTCAGTTCAGAGTTATAAAACTGGGCTGCTTCACCTCTTGCTCTGTCTCTTTATTGGGCACTCTCTTGGGCTTGCACCTTCTCGGAGTCTTGTCTTTTTCTCTCTCTTTTACAGGGCCTTAACACGTGTTGGCTGCCATCTTGCCCTACACGTAGTCCCAGTTCCTAGCCGGGAATCTTACAGGGTTTTCCCATTGCTGATTTCCGTATGCTTCTGAACCTGTGATAAGTAAAACATTTTAAAACCTACGCCAGATTCCGAGTTTTCATTCCATTCCTCCCCGGTTTTGGAAGTAGAAGGGAACTCGCTTCCCGCACTGTTATGGGGGACCCCGTAGCCTGTTCCTTGACAGCAGAATTTCCAGAAAAAAATACTCCTGAGCCTGAAGACAATGGTGGTATATTGTGAAATACTCTGTGAAATAATGGTCTCACCAAGAATTCTTACTACTACTGGCTAACATCACATATCCAATTTAAAGAAAGATTCACCACTTCATGAATAAGCAACAGTTCAAGAGCTTCATAGTCTTAAAACCAACTTTTAAAAGAAAAGATTGAAGGATCTACTGTAAGATAAGACAGACCCCAAAAAGCACAAGTTTATACAGAAAAGATGGCACAAAAATCCCATGACAATAATCTCTCAATATCAACTATCTAAACGAACCAATTCAAAAAGACACAGAGTGGCAAAATGGATTAAGAAACCCAAATCCAGGGGAGGGCTGGGTATTGGGACTCGATTTGTAATTTCTCTAAATAAATTGCAAAAGCAAAAAAAAAAACCGAATTAACATTCTGTTGTCATAAGATATACATCGGAATAATCAGAGCAAACAGAATCAGTCAAAGCCGAAGACAATTCTCCACGCAAAACAACTCCTCCAAAAAAGCCAGTGTGGCTATGTTATATCTGACAAAATAGATTTCCCCAAGCTAAAACAAGGCTAGAAGGGACAGTGAAGGCCATTTCTTAATAATCCAAGAATATGTATATTAAGAAGAGATCCCACATCTAAACATACATGCCACTAACCGAGGTGTCAGCAAAAATACCTAAAACAACTGCAAATACTTCAAAGACAATTGACAGTAATACAATTGTAGTTGTGTTACTGTCAATGTTGTGTTAATGAAAATGTCTAGAAGGGACAGTGAAGGTCATTTCTTAATAATCAAGGGATATGTGAATTAGGAAGAAAATCACACACCTAAACACACATGCCCCCTAATGAGGGGTCAGCAAAATGCCCAAAACAACTTCAAATACACTTCAAAGAAGGCATTGACAGTAACACAATTCTAGTTGGAATTAACACTGTTCTATCAATTCTTGATAGAACAGGACTGAAATCTTACCAAAAGAAATACGCATTGAAGGGAAGAAATGGAAGAAAAGGGGCGGGTTGATATATACAGGGATTTTCAGCCCGACAAACCTGAATACACATTTTTTTCAGTGCACATAGAATATTCTCCAAGATAGATCACATGCCGCTCAACAGAACATATTTATAAAACACAATGAGAGAGAAATTAGGTCATCTCTTTTTTCAGAGCAATATGCACTGAAAATAAAATTAATATCAGAGAAATGAAGAGTCATATCAAACACCCCGGAACTAAACAGTCTCACTGCTGAAACCACCAGAGGTCATAAAATAAATCAAACAGGAAATCCAAAAATTCTTGGAAACAAATGAGCCTGAAGACATGAACTATCACTAACCTGTGAGATACAGCTAAAGCAATGTTAAGCTGAAAATTTCAAAGCTCTTCAAGCATGAATCAGGAAAAGAAGAAAAGGCCATCACAAACAATCTGTCTTCAAGCTTAAGATCTAGAAAGTGACCAAAAAGGGAGGCTAAACCAGGAAGGAAGAAAGAAACTGATAAAACAGAGCAGAAATCAATGAGATGGAATCCCCAAAAAACAACCCAAAGATTAATGAGACCAAGAGCTGGTTCTTTGGGTAAAATAAACAAGATCAACAAACCAGGCAAAGACTCAGAAGGAAAGGGAAAGAGAGACACCAAATAGAATCAGAAATGAAGAAAGGGTCATCACAACAAAAAACAAAAAATTCAAAAGATCAACAGAGATTACTTTGAGAGTCTATATGCCTCAAAACAAGAGAACCTAGAAGAAATGGACAAATTCCTGAATTTCTATAGCCTCCCCATGGCTACAACATGAATATTTGGAATACCTGAACATGCCTATCACTACCAAGGAAATTGAATCAGTAACAAAAGTCTATCACCATCTTCCCATTCATCATCGATTTGCTGGAGCGGGCTACTAGTAACATCTCCATATGTCCTGTCTCTAAGCTAGTAGAGCCCAAGGGCATCGGCGCTCCAGGAATAAAGGTCTACCCCAAACATAAAAGCCCAGGTCCAGATGGATTCACCAGTCATTCTTCCAACATTTAAAGAAGACCTAATGCCAGCCTTTTCCTTTTCAAGCTCTTCCAGGAAACTAAAGAAACAGAAACACTCCCAAGTAGCTTCTATGAGGTATATATCACCCTGTTACCAAAATCAAACAAAGACATCACCAAAAGGAAAACAACAGACCAATCTCCTTTGATGGACACAGATTCATCAAATCTTGATGGACACAGATTCATCAAAAGATTATAAGTTGAATGCAAAGCCTAGCTAGCTTGGGAGCTTTTGCTGTTTTATCCACCTCCATGGTTTGGATCTATTTACATGTTTCACTTTATATTTTTTTTTTTGGGTCACATCCGGCGATGCTCAGGAGCTACTCCTGGCTCTTTCTCTCAGGAATTACTTCCTGGCGGTGCTCAGGACTATATGGGATGTCAGGGATCGAATTCCAGGTTGGTTCGGTCAAACTGCAAGGCAAACTTTTCTGGCGCTATTGCTGAGGCCCCTAAAATATTTTTAATCCAGGGTTCTACTAATGACATCTGTCTTCTGCGTAAACACTGATGGAGGGTGTGGCCAGCTCACAGGAGTCACCTTGACTTTTATCTACTACTCTATATTATCTAGATGGGGCACATCATGGGACAGGTGGGTGAACTTAACAGCAGACTATCACCCTGGCTATGTTGGACCCTATCCTTCCACATTCTCGGTCAAAGTCTGCCAGCATTTGTGCCTCCTGGCTGTTTGATGTTATTAGAACGATGTCATCAGGAAAGCGCTGTATGGTGTTGGTTGCTGGCCATCTATCTTTACTCCCATTTTTTCCTATTCTAATACGGAGGATATTTCAGGTGGCTGAAGAGTTTTAGTGAAATGGTATCACCCTGTCGTACTTTTGACGTCGATGATCACTTCCTGTAGAATGGTGAGATCCTAGTGGTGAAACCATGATATAGTTCACAAGGATCTTTATGTATTGGGTTTGAATGCCCTGTTTGACTAGGGCTTCTATGACTTCTTCAGGCTCCACAGAATCGAAGGCTTTCTTTTTAAATCAATGAACGTGAGACGAGAGCGGCATCCTGAACTCTCTATAGACTTCAATGAGTTTGGTTATCGTGGGGATATGGTCAATTGTGCTGAAACCTTGGGAAGCCAGCCTCTCGCATTTAGTTTATTCTTCATCTAGTGTTCCTGCGCAAATCCTGTTCAGGATGACTCAAAGTAACAGTTTGCGTCCATAGACGGACAACAGACAGATGGGGCATTAAGTTGCCAATGTCGAGAATGTCTCCCTTCTTGAACTGTTTGGAACTAGTGTGCTAGTTTTCTATTTGGGAGGGCACCCACACATTGATCTGGTAGCATGTGTGAAGAGTTAGTCAGTGTATTGATGAGAACTGACAGCAGATTCTTCAGGTGTTCAGTTGTAGCTTGATGCTTGTTCCTTCCCCTAATGATGAAATGGCATGTCAGAATCAGAAGGGAGAATGTTGGGATTATTACATATCCATCTGCGGAATTTGGGTATGTGGGTAGGTGGAGCTGTGGCTACAAAAAGAGATCTGAGTAGAAGTCATGGATAGCTCTTCTCCATTTTCCTTTCTGGACGATGTGATACATCCATCAGGACATCGGAGGGCAGTCATTTTTGTCTTGGTACAGAAGGACAGGCGGGCATTGTGGAGAATGCTTTTTCCGGGGCTTCTGCTGCATCCTCCAGCACTTCTTCTCTTCTCGCTTGAGGGTCTTCCTTTATAGCTTCTCTGCACTGCTTTCGCAAGTTTGGATGTTAGTATCTGATCACCTGAAGGTGCCGCAATTATACCACGCTGTTGGTGGATGAGCTAGAGGGTTTTTGAAGATAGGCGGCCCTTTTGTGTGCTCCACTTTCTTGGCATTCTTTGCACAACTCATGAAATGTTGAACCAGTCGGGTTCTGTATTCTGAATTGATGTCATCAATGATACATCTTTCCTATGTTGCTGCAATGGTACCAAAGAATTCCCAGTTGAGTGGTCATTCTTGTGGTTTACTTCTTGGGAACTTTTCAGCCTTTTTTCCCTCATTGTGTGGTAGAATTTTGCATGAAGAAGATGGAGGTCTGATCCTGTTTTGGAATTTTGGCTCCAGCCCATTTTTTCTTTTCTTCTTCTTTTTTTTTTTTTTTGCTTTTTTTGGGTCTGTTTGGTATTTTGGGACGAGCAAAGACATCGGTTACGCAGAACCTTCCATGGAAGCATTATGTGGTCAATTTCAATGTGGAACTGTCCACCCGAGATTCCCATACCAACGTTTCAATTCAGACTTTTGAAACTGTGAGCTTCCCATGAATGGTCTTGGTTGGTTGCGATTTAGCTCAGATAGTCACTCACCCCGTTCAGTCCTATTCTAGGCCATGGGTCCCGATGTGGAGTGCTTCGGCTGACTTTGGTCTCCTATCTTGGCGTGGGAAATCATGGACTAAGTGATTTTGCAGAAGATGTGATCATTTTTATAGAACTCCAGTTCTATGTAGAATTTCTCCATTTCTTCATCTTTGGCATGTGGATGTTGGTGCGTAGAAAAATGAAGATGAAACTGCTAGTTGGGCTGAAATTTCTTCATGCAATCATCCTATCCGGTTTGTTAGGCATCTTCAAATGAACCCACAAAGTGTTCGTGAACCATCTTTGTTTTGACAAGGACACCAGTAATTTAACTCTACAGCATAAAATTTTGCATTTTCATTTCAGGATTCTTTGGTATTTAGCATTTGAACAAGAATTTGATAAACAAAGAAGTTAAGTAAGCTATATGTGCATATAAGTACGTATATATCTTTTGGTGATGAGTTTTAATATCTTCATCCATCCAACAATATGCATTGTGTGGAGGCTAAGCCACTGTAAGGTGAAAATAAACAAATGACATATTTTTTTCCAATTAGGGTTTTTATCTATTGAGGCTTCAGAAAAAGTAAACAGTATTTTGTTAAAGTAGGCATACAATATATTTTTTAACATCTTTAATATTCATGTGGAATATTGCGTTGAATTGCAGTATTTTAATATGACATAAACAATTTAAAAGTCTTGCATGTGTATGTATACATAAGTATGTGTGTGAATTGTGTGTATTTGCATGTGTATGTGTTTGAATTTGAAAATGGAGAAATTTTGAACTATAGTGGGAACTCTTATGCAATTCTCAATATAAGGAGAGAACTCAAAAACAGAATTTCTTTGAGAAACTAAATGCTAGCTTTTTGCAACCGAATACCCACATTTTTAAAGTCTTGTTTGCACACTACTGGTGTAGTTTATACATTGCACATTAGTAAGAATAGAACAGGTGTTGCAGAGATTCTGAGGTGTCTGATAATTTGCCTAGCTGACAATGTCTGTTCTCTGTACTGAATCTCTAGAATTCGAGTACCTACATATTACTAAACACCAGGTTATCTTCTATCTCAAGAGACAAGTGTTCAAGTGTTCCTTTTTAGCCGCAAATGGGAGTCAAAGGGATTCATAGTTAGAGGCAGAGTTCTTCTCTCCTGGGGATATATAGAAATGCATAAATAATTTTATTCACCTTAATAGGTTATGCGTAGACATTCATTTTAAAAGAAACTCTACCACTAATGTAAGGGAGACAGAAATTGGAGTTTGATGAGTTGAAAACTGTAGTCAGTTAGGGGAACAGGAAACTCCTCTGTTTTGAGCTGTGATTTTGGGAGTTACACAAAAAGGGAAAATAACCTCATATTTTACTCCAGGTGCTACCCAGCCTGTGCCCTGGAAATGTCTCTGGGATAACTAGATCCTCTATTCTCTCATTATTCCCGATAATGATTAAGGAAGTTAGAGACAGGAAGCTATTGATTTTATCTTGCCAACTGGCTTAACTAACAAGCAGAGGATACTTTGAGATCTTTCTAGATCTCTTCAGGGAAAAAATATTAAGTTTACAAGACAGTATTTCGGTTTCATTTGTTTCATTCATTGTTAGTATAGTTTATTTGTTTTTGTGGGAAGATTGGAGGTCCTATATGGTGGAACTGAGGAACTCCTGATAATATAGTTCTCCAGGGTTTGGTCTAGATGGTGTGGGGATCAGATGCCAGAAGTTACTTATACAGTGCATAAGCTCAGCCCACTGAACAACTCTTTCCCTAGCCAGAACAGGCTTTTTGAGGGAAGCCAGTCAACTGTGGGTTGGTTGTTTCCTTTGACTCCCTTTTGGCTTCAAGGTCTAAGGATTTGTTTCTTCTCCCCTTTAAAATGACCCCAAGAAATATGACTCCAAGGAATTGTTTCTTCTTACGTACCCTGTCTTGTCTGTCAAGAGTGTGTTGCATTGTAACTTGACTTCCACAGACATTTTGAAGGTATTATCAGTTGCTAAGTCTTTCATCCTCTCTAAAAAGGAAGCAAAGATCAATCCTTTTAGGAAGATTTTATGAATACTCTCTTCCTAGACTTAATCTATTAAACTCAGTACCTTAGGAGCCTACAGCCCAACAGCCTGTGGGTACCACAGAACAGTGTGTACTTATCTTATAAATTGTTGGTGTGTTAGGTTGGTGGTGGATCAGCTTTTGCACAATGGGAACTAGTTATATATTTGTCTTTTACCTTCTACACCTTTCTTCTTCCATTCCTTCCCTACCTTCGCTTCCTTCCTTCCTTCCTTCCTTCCTTCCTTCCTTCCTTCCTTCCCTTCCTTCCTTCCTTCCTTCCTTCCTTCCTTCCTTCCTTCCCTTCCTTCCTTCCTTCCTTCCTTCCTACCTTCTTCCTTCTTCCTTCCTTCCTTCCTTTCTTTCCTTCCTTTTTTTTTTAAATTCTTTGGTTCTTTTTGGCTGCACTCAGTATTTAGAATTGACTCTTGCCTCTACACTCAGAGATCATCCTGTGGTGCTCAGAGACATATGGGCAACATGGGATTGAACTCAAATCTACTTTGTGTAAGCACAGCCCTAACAACTGTACTCTCCAGTTCCTCTATTTATTCATGGAAGAAAGCTTGTGCTCATTTTTTGTTGATGAAAGACAGAGTAATTGTGTCAAAGTCTTCACACTGTTAAGCTTTATCTGTGGTTCTCATAGAGTCACAAAATT
>JAJIBD010000859.1:0-23251 GCA_021461705.1 Cryptotis parvus
GCCTTACTTACTGCTGCCATATTAAGGGCTCCCTTTTGGGGTCAGAATATAAACATTTCTGTTACTGGTTTTGCCGCCTCGAGGCGCGCGTCGGACAGCTTGCCAGGCTCTGCTGTCCACGGCTATATTCTCATTACCTTAAGAGGGCTCTTGTAGCGCTCTCTCAGAGGGTGGGTAGAATAGTTATGGTAATTTTGGAGGTAAATTCGTGGCCACTTTTGCCTGCAGCCACACCGCAACAGGAAAAGTTAGGTATCTGCTCTACAGGTGCAGGTCAGCGTCTGTGACTGAAGCATTCCTAGGCTTGAAATACTCTTCTCTTTGGGTGGGTCTCTGAAAGGACGGGTCCTTATAGGCTGAGTTTCTGACAAGCTGGGCTGGAGACGTGGCTTAATCTAGGATTTGGAGATCTAGGAGCTGCAGATTGTGGATGGTGAAGATCGCTGCCAGCAAGGTATGGGAGTTTCCTCTCTGGGCTCTTCTGATGTTCTTCTCGAGAACACCCATCGACGAGTTAGAATGGGAAGGAATGGGAGTAAAGATAGAGGTCAGCAACTACACCACCTCTGCCACGCTCATGACATCGTTCTATTAATACCAAACAGTAAGCAGCGGCACAAATGCCCGGCTATTTGACCAAGAGTGTGGAAAGATAGGTCTACAGCTGAATCTAAAAAAAAACTATGTTTATGAAAAATGAACTAGTTCCAGAGGCCCTATTCACTCAATAGAACGGAGCATCTCTAAGATGCAGCGGTTGTGTGACCACAAAGTGCGAAGTCAACCATGAATGAACCTAAAACTGAGCTGTGCAGGAGAGGAGAAGGCAACATGGAATGCCTTCAAAGGTATGAAGAGAGAAGAACTAAAAGGACAAAGAACCTCACATCTCTCTTGTAAGTCCACTGTTCTCCCTACATTACCTTTTGCCTCAGAGACCTGGGCCCTACGAAAACAGGATGAGGAGTACTGTTCGGGTCTCCCAGAGAGGAATCGAAAAAGCTATGCTTGGAATATCTACTGCCACCTCTCAGAAAGTGAGAGAAGGAATCCAGAGTTCCCAGCCTCCAGCCTGCTGTTCCAGAATCAGGGGCAGCTGTCTCGTTTGCCAAAGAATCGAGCAATCAAACGGGCTGGACATGTAATGCGTTTGGAGATGACTGCTGGACTAGAGCTGTTACTGGCTGGATCCCACGGGATGTCAAAGATCACGTGGCAGCTCACACTAAGATGGTCAGACTTCCTTTCCAAGACCCTGAAGGAACGGTTTGAGGTTCTTCAATTCCTGAATCAACCAGATGCCATTGGGCTACATTGGCGCGTGATAGAAGTCCAATGGAAATTTACTGCAGGCCCACTCAGAGCAAATCGATGAATAACGTAGGTCACTTGAGTCAAGTACCATCAATATAACTATGTATGCAGAAAAATTCAGAAGGTCCAATATGTACCAAATCTTACTTAGAAAATGTGTTTTGTTGATCATGAAGCAAAAGTATGTGGTCTTAATGATTTACATCATTTTATGAAGATCTAGTAAAGAGGTTTACAAAAGTTACAAGGATCTGGACTTGCTTCATGTCATAATATAAGTACAGATATATAAGGCACTTGGTATCATTAGTGTCAGTATTTCCTAATATTTTGTGTTTATTTGTTTTGGGCATTATTACCAGTGTTGCTCAAAGTATATTTCTGGTTCTGTGCTCAAGGGTGATCCATGGTAATACTTGGGGGACCCTAAGTGATTCAGGGGATCAAATTAGGGTTGTCTGAATGACAGGTAAGCACCTTGAAACCTGTACAAAACTCTAGTTCTTGATTCCATTATTCTTGATTAGAAGATTTGTGCTCCCCTCCTCCTCCCCAAGTTCTCTAAATGTGAGAGAATGAGATCATCCAACTGACAGTTCATTTTTGCCTAACCAAACATTTTGCTTTGCTCAGAAAAATGAAGTTTGTCAATGAAAATCTGTTTACTCAAACAGCTGTGGCCCCAGGGACTGACTAGGCTTGCCTCCATAGAACTTAATTTTATAATTTGTTTTTTCACCCTGCCCCTAACAGATAAATAAGAAAATAATTCAAATTACAAAGATAATTGGAGTAGTATTTTACTCTTAACACAGCGTTTAATTCTTTGCTCTTGTTTAAAAAACCATTGGGAAGTCACACCCACAAACCACATCTAGCACCATGTAAACTTTTATTGGCATGATCCTGAGATTCATAAATAAATCTGAGGAGACATCAGCGAAGTGCAGAGATTCTTCCACATCCTGCACTAGGCTGAGTCCACAGAGTCAAAGAGGCACATCTTCTGGTTTGATGCTTTTTTGCCCCTACAGTACAATATTGGACCAGACACAATTTTCCACAATACACACATTGGACCAGACACAATTTCCCACAGTAGACCATTTAATATGCTTTTTTTTTAAAAATAAGAGTCTGCACCCACAAGTAACACAATTATTTCACAATTAGTTAAGTAAAGTCAGGTTTCAACTCTATAAAATTGTTAGAAGAAAGCCCACACATACTAAGGTCCCAAGTATCATGCAAGTCCACATATTCCCAAGCAATCTGAAGCTAATCTCTACTACATGCATGTTCAATTTCAGGTTTGGACTTGAAGCTTAGCCTGATGAACAGTTCCTGAACTAGCTCTGATTTCTATGTTTAGCATAAAGAACTACAGCCAGAGTTGTTAAGGACACTGAATAATATACGTAGCATAAATGCTTTTAAATATATGATTATGATAAAATACTATGGAACAAAGAATATGTAGATATATAGACATTTTATATGACAGATACCTATATCTATACACAAACACAAACTTTCACTTGGAAAATTGACTCTGAGAATACTTTCAGAGTTATATTTTTTTCTTAATTTTATTATACCACTCTGTGAGGTATACAATTACAAGGATGTTCCTAATTGGGTCTCTGTCAACTATATGCCCCCTACATTTTTTTGCTCTCTTGGTCACATCCTGTTCCAGTACCCATCCCTCCCACCAGTACCCCATTTCCACCACCATATCCAAACACTCCCTCCCACCCAACCCCAGCCTACCCCTATAGCAGGCAGCCTTTCTTTCTCTTACTCTCTCTGTCTCTGTCTCTGTATTTCTCTCTCTTCTCTTACACTTTGTGGCTCGCCCTACAGATATTATTTGTATATAATATGGCTATATGTATATTAAATGAGTGAGTTTCAGTGTGACATTATAATTCCCCCATCAACCACCCCAGTTTGTTGCAACTAGAGTGATCAATACAGTGTATAAATGTGAAAAATCCTCTGAAGAGCCTGGTTCTAACCTCCATTATTGTCTAAGTCTGTTGTGTGGCCACTCTGTGGCCACATGCTGGTCACAGCTGTGGCTCTAGTGTGTCTCTTGTCTGGCTTTGCTGGCTGTGGAGGCTGCAGAGCCGCAGCCACGCTCACTAGCTATGGAGGTGGAGGGAATGGGGAGGGCCCAAATCCTCGCTCCAAGTCTGGTCATCATGCCCGCAGCATGTGTCTGCTAACCCTAGGAGCTATGTTGGACTCGGTCAGGGGCTGAACCATTTACCACCCTCTGAAACTCCATGGGCTGCTCCACATACTTTCAAATTATAACACATAAGACAAATACAGTGCCTTATTTTCCTTAGATAATAAATAAATTTTACAAACTTTAGAAAATCAACGTGGCTGAAATATATGCCCCCTACATTTTTTTTTTTACTTTTTGGGTCACATTTTTGTAATGCCTAGGAGTTACTCCTGGCTCTGCACCTAGAATTTATGCTCCTGGTGGTGCATGGGGAGATCATATGGTACCAGGGTCCAGCAGCACAAAAGGCAAACACCCTATCCACTGTACTATCACTCCAACAACCCTATATGCCTTTTTAGTTTACATTTTAGTAGACAGGTAAATGTTTCATTATCAAATATAAGTACAGGGAGGAACCTGACCTTCCTGCTTTTCCTGTTCTTGGGATTTACAAATCCACAACATGAAAGGATTTTCCTTTCTTAGTCAATTTCCATAAAATGGGTTTGCTTTAGACATAAATCCTGAGTATCTGGAGGATGCCTTGATGTACTTTTTATCACCATTTTTCATTCATCTTTTTCCTTCCGTAAGAACTACCTTTCCTTTACCTAAGTCAACATATTGAAGACTCCCTACCCTGTCTGCCAATTCCTCAATCTCCTTTCAAGACCTCTTTAGTGTTCCACTGATGGTTCTTCCCCTCTGAAAAGCTTTAGCTGTCTAGAATCTGAACTCATCATTTGGATTCAAATCATCTATGTTGTATTTCTTTAGATGTCTCTTTAGTAATGTGTTTTGTAAGATTGCACTAAACTCTATAAGTGACAATGCAATGTGTTAACATTATTTTTCTCCTTATTCAATTAGGAGTTAATTAATTAGAGCACAAAAAGTGCCTTTGAAATAGTCAAGCATTTTGTGTAAATAAAGGATGAACTTGTGCACTCTCTAACATACCATTCTTTAACCTTTTGTACACTAAGAACCCGCCCTGCATGCTATTCAAAGACCAGCTACTAACTGAATTAGTGGGCCAGTGGTTTCCAACCTTTCTAGGCCTGAGGAACAGTCTCTGTACATGGACCATGGTTGAAGATCACTGCTTAGCACTCTTAATGCAGCACTTTTCCTAAGGCTTGGGGAAGAGTATAGGAAAAACAATAGAGTATTTTGAGATAAAGTATGCAGGCAAATTGGACAGAATCATATTTCAAATGTATTCCTTAGTTTGGTTTTTCATTGGAGTTGTTCTATTTCTTTGAGTAGATAGTGATATCCTTCAAGGTTAGACACTCTATGAAACACAAAGATGAAAATGACCTCAATATAATTTGTGTAATAAAAAGCCTTAATCTCCAGGGAAAAAATAAGAGTCATAAAGATAATGATTATATGATCACATTAGAGTTATGTGATAAAATAAGATCCTTGAAAGTTTGACAACAAGGACCAGCACTTGGTGGTTTTCATGGTGACTAGAAATTTTCAAGCAATGAAATGAGTTTTGAAGTGAGAAAATCTTGGGTCCTTTTTAAGATATTATAATGCATGTTTTAAGATATGCTCACACAAGCACCACAAATTCTATTAGGCAAAGGGAACTGGTTTCTATTCCTGGTTAGGGAGTCACCATTAGGTTTCTTCACCGTAACACCTAGTGTCATTTTACAAATTCAAAAGATGCTCTCAGTTCAGGCTCTGGTTAGATCAAATTTCCTTTTATAGCTATGATGCATTTTTTTCTTTTCTCTCCATCTTTTATCAATTTTGAGCCATCTCATTTCATGAATAAGTTCATACTCTTTTTCTCAAGTCAGAGAAAAGCCACAGGCACAAGATATTCCCTTACAGGTGTTGCTTTAGAATTCAAATAAGTTGAAGAACTTTTCCTCCAGTACATTTCCCCCTCCCCCCAGACTTTTTACTTCTATTGTTTCACTCAGCCTTTATTTCCATTGGTTCTTTTGTTTGGTCTTTCCCTGATGTTCTTCTATGAGGGTGACACAGGCAATCATTCGAGTATTTGCTATTTATTGGCCATTTTGTTTTCTTGATGGGCCTAGGTTTTGACAGTTCTCACAATGTGTTGTCCCAGGTGGACTATTCCTCTAGCTCTCTTATTTTTTCCAGATTATGATGTTCAAAAAATTCATCGATCATCTCCTATTGGATATTCTACGGATGTGCTTGGTGTAGAAGAAATGCTAACCAGGACTAATTACAGTATATACAAACACCCACATCACAATTTTCAAAGGGATTGCTTGAATATCTCAAAATCAAAATCATGCACATTTGGTTTAGCTCAGGGTCACCCATTTTTTTACTCTATTTCAACAATAAACTGTTTTTCAACTTGTGCTACTATAAATGAGGTTTTTTCTGCCAAGAGGTTTCAGTTTAATATTTTAAACCAAAACATATAAACGAAATATTATAGGATCTTATCTGACCTTTCCTTTCTCCTATGCAATAAATGAAATTAAGAAAAATCTATTTTGCTATTTCTACTTATAGTTCATAGAATTGATTTCTTTATTGGAAATAAATTTTATGTTAAAATTGCCCTAATGCATTTCCAAATGGAATTTTAACAATTATGTCTTTGAAGCATTTATGAAATCCATAATTTTGTATTCTAGTTATTGCCAATCGTTGTACCTTGAGATGTTCTTTTCCTTGTTGAATTAATCACATCTTGAGAATGGAAAAAATACTGTTGCTTTCTGGAACAAATTTCTGCGGTGGTTTTTCACATATGGAATTTTTCACATATTAATTTCTCACTGAAGCCTCTGCAGTGTCAAATCTCTAGTTCTGCAAGGAATTACACTGAAAATTGTAAATTACACTAAAGGTATCAACACTATACATGACTCCTTCCAGGAAAATAAGACAATTTTTGAAAAGAAATCCAAAAAGCTCTAATTGTCCATAATTTTGATGTAACTATATAAAATATTAAACTGCTCATAACAATTTTTATGGATGTATTTGAAATAATTGTATTTTTTCACTTAAGACATTTTATGTTTGAGTTTAGTCTTGCATTAAGTCAAAGGAAATTGCTTCCTTTGAGAAAATACTTGTTATTGAGAACAGAAGTTTGATGTGAGGAGTAGAAACACCTACTTATAATCACAGAACTCTCAAAATTCTTCATGAGTATTATTCTAAAAACATAATTTCTCAGACTAATCTTGTTTTTAATTGTAATTGTATTAATAAAGTTTTAATTAGAAAGATTTGGGCTTTATACTGTGATTTATATCCAATTTACTATTAATAAGGATAAATAGAAAATAAATTGCTAAAACTTTTCATCCTTTACTCTTTTTTCTTGGAGAATAAATGATTCTGAATTAAAAAAATTCCTTTGACTTCTACACTTACAAGTGGTTTGTAGATGCTCTAACATTTCATTAGTTTCATTACTCCATCCACAAAAAAAAATCTAAGGCTGGCAAGAAGTACTGAAAGACAAAGATAATGTTCAGTGTAATATTTACAGTATAGAATTGAAATAATAGTGGGTAAACTCTTGAAATGTTTTCTTTCCAAATAATCAACATTCTTCTCTTCTATAGTGTTATCAGGTTTAGTGGTCTGTAATGACATATCTTTTAAAAGAGTAGTTCTAAATCATGTGACCTAAGCTTAAATATTGTCATTATTTCAGCACATTTTCTGAAAATGTATGATTAATATATGCATTTTAACACTAAGTTGTTCTGATATAATTGTCCTTTGACTTTTACTATTCCTTGTTTTTAAAATATTACAGAGATCAATTTATATTGTTCAGTGTTTTTTTTTTTTGGTTGAAGAATAAATAATTTGGAGTTTCGCATTTTTCTCAACATTTATAATATTTGTGTTGGAGTAAAACTCTTTAGAAACAGACTCATAATATTGATTGAGAAGTCTTAAGGGGGAAATTCATCTTGCTTGTTTTACTCCTCAGGGGTGCCTCATCTAATTATCTCAGGTGCATGATCTAACACAGACACTCAGCAATTCATGAAGTTGCAAATAAGAAAATAATTCAAGGGATTCGATTAAGGCAGATGCTTAATAATTTTTCAGTCTAGTTCTTTATTTTTTAATTTAGTGGTATATTAAATTTTGATTATTCATGAATCTATTTTATGATTTAGTACAGTTTGATAAAGTACACTTTAAAAAGTTATGCTTCTCCTGTGTAAATCCAGATAGCTATTACACATTGCATGGAAACATTTAATTTCATAATGGAATTAGGTTTAGAATTGAAACACTATGAACTGTGTTCTTTTGAATTTCCCATGTGGTCTCAAACGAACAGATTATTAGCAAATAACATTTAAAAATTAAAGTGGAAAAACTGAGCTCATATTAAATTTTCAAAGGTAGAAAGATATATGGAGTTCTGTGTACTTGTAAAATTACTTGAAATTTTTTCAACATCTGATATTACCTTTCTTCAAAGTATATAGTTTTAATTTTCTTTATTAGGCTTTCAGTTTCCAAAATTTTAAGCTGCAAGATAGATTTTAAAATGTAAAGCACAAAAATAAAAAAAGAAAAAAGCTTTATAAGTATGTAATAAGCATTTTATAACTGTGAAGGAAATAATGATAAAGACCAATTTTCTCCATATTCTCTTTCTAATATCTACACAGTTTAGGGAATAAACATTGATTTTTGATCCTTAGTGAGACTTGTGAATAAAATTTATCTTAATAGTTACCAGTATGCGTGATCATGACAGTTCAATGCTCTCAGTTCAACCTATTTTTTTCCCTCTTGAAAAAATAAGAATATAATACAATCCCTTTTGTGAAAGCAACGTGTTCACATGCGCATGTGTTTAAATGGACATTTATATTGGCCAGTACAATTATATGTATGCCTGTATATCACTCTGATGCTCTCTTTATATGATACCAAGGTTAACATTTACTCTAGTAAGAAAAGTAAGTTAAAATACACAGTTAATGTCACACAGATAGACTTTTTAGGGTATTTGCTGTAAATGCTTGCTTGTATTTCTTTTACTTGTGCAATAACAGGTTTAAAAAATGTCTTTCTGGCATAGAAGAGGCCAGTTTTTACTAAAGCATATTTTAGTTCAGGCTAGCATAGTTGTTATTAAGTAACATTTTAAATCAAAATTTCTATGTGGTATGATGTATTCTTTATTAAGAAGGAAGGAGTCATTATTTTTAGTAATTAAATTCTAGAAAAAATATCCATGAAATACAAATATAGGATGGAGAAAGAAAATGCCAGTCTTATTTAGAGGCACTTAAAAGTACCCAGAATATTTTAATCTAGGCCTTAAAAATCTGCTTTTACTCAACTATTGCCCAGGACAGTTTATACACTTGGAGTATGGTTAACCAGATCTTAGTAGATGAGTCACGTAAAAGAGCTTAAGAAGTAGAATCTGATACAATGTGTTGGGCAGATTTACATTCATGCCTTGATCATAATAGCTGCAATAGCTAGACTAATTCATACCTAGAGATAAAATGATAATGCGAAGAAATAAATTTTAGTCACATTGCAAATAATGTCAATAGGATTTTCCGTTGCTTTGACTTAAAATCTGTAAACAAAAGAAAACTAACAGGGGGAGCGATAGCCCAGCAGGTAGGGCAGGGCGTTTGCCTTCCACACTGCCCGGCCAGTGCCGGCCCGGGTTGGATCCCGGCATCCAATATGGTTGCCCAAGCCCGCCAGGAGTAATTCCTGAGTGCAGAGCCAGGAGTAACCCTGAGCATTGCCGGGTGTGACCCAAAAAAAAAAAAAAAAAAAAGAAAGAAAGAAAGAAAGAAAGAAAAAAAAGAAAGAAAGAAAGAAAGAAAAAGAAAACTAACGTCTGTAAAAGAACCTTGCAAATGACAGGTAGACACGAAAGAAAAAAAAGGAAGAAAAAGGCAATCGTAGACAAGTTAAAATCTGCAGTGCTGCAGTTCTCAGTGGGGAGTTCCCATCCTGAAATGTAATAGATTTTGGTATTCGAATAACAACTAAGACTTGAGACTGTTTCCGACTTTTATGCTGGATTCAGAGGGATGAATTCACCTGACATAACTCAGTAGTTTATATACAAGAATGCTTAAAGTAAGAATTTTCTTTGAATGCTTCTGGGAAAAGAGTAAAATCTGATTTTAATAATTGATCTTGTCTTGGCTATACTTTTCAATACAAATATTGGTTTGTATATTTACAGTCACTTAATCTGATTATTTTGACTCTCATTTGTCATTTTGGAAAGATAATTAATTATTAAGACCTGAGCCTATCTAAAAATCAAATCTATGTATTCTCAAACTGTAATTTAGGCAATTTTGAAGTTTGTTTTACAGTTCAATTAAATGATACAATTTTTAAGATTAAAATATTTTCTCAGGACTTTGCTTTTGGTTTTTTAATATATGAAATATTCCTATCTAATTTTTTAATTCAATAAATAAATGCTTTTTTTTCCTAGTTTTCTCCGTGTCTCGGATACTCATAAAGTAGAACACTTTGCTAAAAAATGAAAATATTTAAAATTGGCTTGCTGTCAAATTACTAAAGTGCATCAATAAATTTGGGGGTTGAGAAGTCCCATTTTATAAAATTATTATCAATAATTTAAATCGTCACCCTAGATGTCAAGTAAACTTCGGGTCCCGTCCATCCCCAAATAAAGTAAATTTCTTAAGGCTATTCTCTTGATTTCCACAGTTTAGCTGTTTCACAGAGCTAGTTCAATTTTTGGTCATATTAGTTCTATAAAAAAGAATCTATGAACCTTTCTTGTTGGCTAAAGGTCTTGGACAGGAATTTGTTAAAGCATTGGCAAAAAACTTTATCTACTCAGTCTTCTTAGATGGATATTGACTGTTTTCTGTCTTTTTGCTGAGAACCGCAGACTCTCACTCTCTGGTTCATTTTCTTCCAAGTCATGAATCAACTTTGACTAAAGGTTACTTCCGGAAGCCAAGCAGGTGTCATCAAAAGACACTTTTGTGGCTGACAAGTAAGTGTCCGTGACTGTGATGTCATCAAGCTCGGTGTTGAAATGATCAGACTCTTTGATGACACTGTAATTCAGAGCCACACTGTAGCTCGCAGGCTTCTCAGCTGGTTTCTGCTTGCAGTTGCAGAGCTTTCTGAAGGCTGCACGGAATTTCTGGGACATGAGATTGTAAATCACTGGGTTGATGGCACTGTTGAGATAAATGCAAATTCTGCAAAAGAGCAAGAACCAATTTTCTTGAAAAGGGCTGAGAGAAATGAGTTGACAACCACGAGAGTCCTGTAGGGCATCCATAAAAGGGCGAACAGAATTACAACCACTGCCAGCATCTTGGTGACCTGTAAAGAAACAGAGAGAAATGCAGTGCAAATGCAGAAGGAAATAAAACAAGACTCTTCCAACAGTGCCTTTTTTAAAAAAAATTCCCAACATGCAGCTGCATACTTAAATAGCTTAAGTCATTTGGTTTGTAGTTTCAGAAACAGGTCTAGAGTAGAGAGGAAAGTGTGGAAATGTAGGAAAAGCCCCCAAGTAAGGTGTTTTGTTGACAGACTCCCATGGTGACAAGCCACAGAGCTAGTACTGCATTCTGCATGGATTTTGCCAAGAAAAGAAGGGCATTGATTGCTAACATCTTTTTTAGATGAGGGTACCCCTAGGGAATTTAAGAGATCTATACTTTCAGTATTTTCTTGCCTGGAAATTCTGGGAGCTTTAAAGAAAAAATCTTTGAGGCCAAAAATAAAAGAGAAGAAAATGATTGAGGGTAGTGGATTCTGAAGTGGAATGTTTTTGTTAAGCAGAAATCAGCTACTGTTGTTAAGACTAAAGTCAATCTAAGGAAGTAAAATGTCACACAACATGTCAGCAATAAACATTAGGAGACCCAATATCCAATTTCATCCTTACTTACTTTATGCATGGCCTTAAAATTGTCCTTTCTTATAAGGGCATTCAAGAAGTGGTGAGAGTATTATTCCTCTAAGTTAAATGAAATAACATACCCTTTCTGAAGGATAGGTGTCTTTAGTTAAAGAAATCCAATGGCTCTTGAATGTCTGCTGTAAACACAGAGGCTACTTTACATTTATTAGAACATTTCATTCTTTATTATTTTTTTTTTGGGGGACTGTTGGGTTTATGTGGCAGTGTTCAAGACTAGCTCCTGGCTCTGTGCTCAGGGATTGCTACTGGCAGTTCTTGGAGAACAAAAGGCTGTGCTACAAAGAGACTTAAGTGATAAACTCTAAATATCTGCAGGGCTAGCCATAATGTGTAAAATAAGAGGGAGAGAGATGCAGAGACAGTGAGAGAGATAGAGAGAGAAGGAGAGGAAACTGGGGTACCTGCTATTAAGGCGGGTGGGGGACCGGGAGGGGGGGGGGTACATTGGTGGTGGAAATGGGGCACTGGTGGAGGGATGGGTGCTGGAATACTGTATTACCAAGAACCAATTATGAACACCTTTGTAATTGTGTGTTTCACGGTGGTATAATAAAAAAATTAAAAAAAAAGGCTGTGCTAGAGATGGAACCCTAATGAGAGTCGGGTGCTTTACCTGCTGTACTCCCCCTCTGGCCCTGTATGAGGGTATTTTCTTTAGCTAAATAGGTAAAGATAGGTTTTACATAGTACTTTGGTTGACACTGTAGTTTTGGAATTTTAGAGCCAGGATTAGAATATAAACAAGTTTGAATCCAAAGTTTTTACTATTTCTTCCATACTGCTTTGCTTTGGAGGAAGGGGAACAAAGGATGAAGAAACCAAACTCTGGAACTGTATATTGAGTTGTTCTGAGTCCAAAATGTGAGCAATGTACAGGAAGTAGAAGAAAAGGATGAAGTTAATAACCAAGTTAATTATGCGAAGGGCATACTTTTTTTCTATGCTTTGGGAGATGTTGGAGACCATTGTAGACTCAGCCAGACCATGTGGCCATGATTCTGTAAGTGCTCTAAGACTTTAATAAACGCAATCATTTGTGCTTTCATTTCTTGATCTGAAAATATAACTAATCAAAAATATTTTTTACTTCACAGAGATATTGAGAAAGCAGAATAAATATCAAATGTGCTAAGTTTTTAAACTTAAAAGCAAAATGAAAGATTATATGTGATTAATCAAAGTGTAAAGAAATAATATTTTAATGCTACAGTGTGTTGAATTGCAACAGTAATTATATTTGGATTAAAGAAATAACAACCGAAGACGTAAAATCTTAATTAACTCAGCTTTGAAAAATTAAAAACAATTATTATACCATCATGAGATATACAATTACAAAGAAGTTCATGATTGGGTTTCAGTCATACAGTGTTCCAGCACTTGTCCCTCCACCAGTGCCCATTTCCCAACACCAATGTTCCCAAATTCCTCCCTCATATCCCAGCCTGCCTCTATAGCAGGAACTTCCTTTTCTTCCCTCCCTCCTCCATCTCTCTCTCTCTCTCTCTCTCTCTCTCTCTCTCTCACTCTCTCCCCTCTCTCTCTGTCTCTGTCTCCCCCTTCTCTTACACATGTGGCTACAGACATTTAGAGATTATTGTGTAAATCCCTTTGTGTACATCAAATGCTCAGTTCTAGTATGGCTTTTACCATTTCCTACAATTAGTAGAACATTAGTATATATTTATATCCCACTAATGAATGCAGTCATTCTGTATCTGTCCTTTTCCTTCTGACTATTTTCACTCAGCATGATAATCTCTGTCTAGCATGTGACAGGATGTATGGAGATGTTACTGGTGCCCGCTTGAGCAAACCAATGAAACACGGGAAGACAAGTGATACAAGTGATGATAATCTCCATGTCCATCCATTAATTTTTGAGAAATTTTAATTTTAACTTCCTTAGTCCAGACCTATATGTGTGGATTTTTTTTTCAGTTTTTTGGCCACATCAGGCAGTTCTCAGGGGTTAGTGTTTCCTCTGAGCTCAGGAATTAGTCCTTGCTGACTTGGGAGATCATATGGAGTGCTGGGGAGTGAACCTAGGTCTTCAGCATGCAAGGCAAATGCCCTATTCACTGTAATACTAGACTAGTGCTCTGGCCCCATAGACCTCTATGTTCTGAACTTGAAACTTCTCCAAATAGAAGGAACAACTTCTTCTCTTCCTCATCCTGGTTTACCTCCAAGAACGTTGAGAATTCCGTGAGCACCACCACATTGCTCATTGAGCAGGATCCTGTTTCTAGATGGAGATTTAAAAAACGTTCTTTACTGTAGAAATAAAATGTTTTAGTCAGGGACAGAAATAAAATATATTTGTACCTACAGATACAGGATTATCTCTCTCATATGTGGGATGTAAGAGAATAGCAAATGACCAAATGCAACAGAATTGAATTTTTTTCTTTTTTTTTTTTTTTGCTTTTGGGTCACACCCGGTGATGCTCAGGGGATACTCCTGGCTCTGCACTCAGGAATTACTCCTGGCAGTGCTCGGGGATCACATGGGATGCCGGGGATCTAACCCATGTTGGCTGTGTGCAAAGCAAATGCCCTACCCACTGGACTATCGCTCCGGCCCCCATTGAATTGTTGATCTACAAAACTGAGCTTATCTAGCTTAAGGGTGAAGAAAGGTGCATGGAGGGTCCTTGGGACATTGGTGGAAGGAAGCAGGAACTCTGCTGTATTTTAAGAACAGTGTATGCACAAAACTATCATTAATAGTATTGTAAATCATGGTGCTGTCAATAAAATAAAAAATGAAGAAATAATTGGACTAAAGATGAAAAGAAATACTACATCTCAATCTACTCTGTTTAGTCTTTCATAACTCAGCTCCTAATAATTAGCTTCAGACTTTGAACCTAACCTTAATAATAGACTTTCTTGGTCCCCTGTGTTATGATATCTAATACCTACTTTCCTCTCAAATACTACAAGACTTCTGGTCTTGAGGCTCTGTCATACCTCCTCCACTTTTTTTAAACTATTAAAATAGTTTGTTAGAACTAAAGGAATAGTACAGTGAATAGGGAGTTTGCTTTGCAAGCAGATGACCATTTTGATCCTTGGTATCCAATATGATCCCTGAGCACTGCCAGGAATAATTCTCGAGTCCAGAGCTTTAGCAACCTGTGAGCATGACTGAGTGTGACCAAAAAAAGCCAAAAGATAGATGGATGAATAGATAGATAGATAGATAGATAGATAGATAGATAGATAGATAGATAGATAGGTAGGTAGATAGGTAGGTAGGTAGATGGGTATGTGGGTAGGTAGGTAGATAGGGTAGGTAGGTAGATAGATAGGTAGATAGATAGATAGGTAGATAGATAGATAGATTGATAGATAGATAGATAGGTAGGTAGGTAGGTAGATAGATAGATAGATAGATAGATAGATAGATAGATAGATAGATAGATAGATAGATAGATAGATAGATAGATAGATAGATAGATAGATAGATAGATGGATGGATGGATGATAGATGGATAGATAGATGGATGGATAGGTAGATAGATAGATGGATGGATAGATAGATGGATAGATAGATGGATGGATGGATAGATAGATAGATAGATAGATAGATAGATAGATAGATAGATAGATAGATAGATAGATAGATAGATAGATAGATAGATAGATAGATAGATAGATAGATAGATAGATAGATAGATGATAGATAGATAGTTGGATAGATAGATAGATGGATGGATGGATGGATGGATAGATTGAGAGAGAGAAAAGAGAGAGGGAAGTTTGCCAATGGACGTGGACTAAATAGAAAAGCCAAGTCCTTAATATACTTCAACTTTTAAACGTAAATGCTTTAAATAAAAGTATTAAGAAAGTTTGAAAGGACATAAATATGATGACGTTTCTGAGATAGATCCAGAAGAAATATGTCCTCAGTGAGGGATGGTAAATAGTACATTTAATCTGAATTTTATTGTTCTAAACTAATTTAAAATATTTTCATCTGAGTTATATTGCATCCTAAAATATTATCAAATTATTAGTGCAGTTATAGCTTGAAATTCAACTCCCTTCTTCAACATAGGTGAAAGCAACTAGAAAGGAAATATCCTGAAAATTAAATTTCATACACAATTAATTTCACAGTGGTTATTGAACTTTTATTTCTGTTTTATTACTTATTCTAAATAAAGTGACAAAAATGTACAATTTGAAAATATCAATTCAAGGGATATGCGATGACATGAAAGATGGATTTTTTACAGTAATTTCTGCCTCAAAACATAAAGGTCTCTAAGAAGAAGTAGGATAATACTACATTTAAATTGGGAAAGGATTTATCCAGTCATTTCCAAGATATTTATTTGCATTTTTGAAGTCTATCAGTTAATGCCTTAAGTTATGGGATTCTACACTGATCTCTCTATCGACTGTCAATACCTTTCAATATCTGTTAATCTGAAGGTCAATTGTCATGACATAATGTGATAAATGCTCAGAAAGAAGAGAGTTTTGATCCTATCAGACCATCTGATCTGGGTGTAGGCTTGAAGCTGGGCTGGAAGATAGTATTGGAGCTTGAGCTCTTGCCTTGCATGTGGCCAACCCTGGTTCTATCCCCAGAGCCACATATAGTCCCCGAGTATAGCTAGGAGTGATCCCTGAACATAGAGCCAGGAGTAAGCCCTGAGTACTGCAGGTGTGACCCAAAAAGCAAACACTAAAAGAAAATGGAAACTGAGCACAAAAAAATTAGAGAAATAAGGTCACACGATTCATATATGTTTCAGAGCTAGTTCTTAAACCTGACCTCAAGTTCAATATTTCTTCTAAATAATTACCTAAGTTCACATAGAAAATTTACTCTAAATAATATTAATAAATTATTTAGTAAATGAAATACGTGGAAAATTAAAATTGTTGTTAGGAGTCAGCAGTAACCCTGGAGTTCATAGTTACTCGTTTTTGCTTCCAATTGAAGTGCTGCTGTAGAAAGCACTTATTGAGAAGAAAAGAGTTGTTATAGCAAGGTAGATAGGAATCATTGACACTGATCTATTTCCTGGATGGGAGTCAGAGGGACTAAGAAAATTAAAATGCAAAGGGTAGTAAAATGGAATAAAGAAATAAAATGAAAATTTATATTTTGAGGGAGGTCATGGTCATGGTAAATGTATAGTATTGATAATACTTTATGATGTTCTGGTTACATAACATCTCATGACTTCTTAGTTATTAAAGCTTGGTTCTGAGTCTGGGTAGGAAATATTTTTCTGTTTACTTTTGGGCCACAATGGCAGTGCCCAGGGGATACTGCTGACTCTGCACTCAAGAATACATGCAACTTGAGTTTATCTTGTGCAAGGCAAGCACCCTACAAAAAGACTTACTTTGAGTTTTTGAACTGAATCTGAAAACATTAACCAGGCCCGACCCTGCTTAGCTTCCGAGATCAGACGAGATCGGGGCGCGTTCAGGGTGGTATGGCCGTAGACATTGACATTGAGAGACTCTCAGACCTGGGGCAGAGCGGTTCCTTGCTCTCCCTGTGCCCAGCCGTTCATGAGGCAGTCGGGAGGCATGGTGGGTTCCAGCCTTGGCCCACCACCCCGGCAGAACCTCACAACAAGCCACACGACCCCCCACCCACTCCATGGGCGCCGCCATTTTCCACATTGGACTTCCCTCTCTTCAGAACTCCACCCAGCCGACCAGCCCATCACAGCCCGGATCATCGACACCCACCCTGGAGCAGTTTCTTCCTCAATCCGGCCCAGAACTCCACCCAGCCGACCAGCCCATCACAGCCGGATCATCCGACACCCACCCTGGAGCAGTTTCTTCCTCAATCCGCCCAGGTATGCTGGTCCAGAGACTCTCAGACCTGGGGCAGAGCGGTTCCTTGCCTCTCCCTGTGCCCAGCCGTTCATGAGGCAGTCGGGAGGCATGGTGGGTTCCAGCCTTGGCCCACCACCCCGGCAGAACCTCACAACAAGCCACACGACCCCACCCACTCCATGGGCGCCGCCATTTTCCACATTGGACTTCCCTCTCTTCAGAACTCCACCCAGCCGACCAGCCCATCACAGCCCGGATCCATCGACACCCACCCTGGAGCAGTTTCTTCCTCAATCCGGCCCAGGTATGCTGGTCCAGAGACTCTCAGACCTGGGGCAGAGCGGTTCCTTGCTCTCCCTGTGCCCAGCCGTTCATGAGGCAGTCGGGAGGCATGGTGGGTTCCAGCCTTGGCCCACCACCCCGGCAGAACCTCACAACAAGCCACACGACCCCACCCCACTCCATGGGCGCCGCCATTTTCCACATTGGACTTCCCTCTCTTCAGAACTCCACCCAGCCGACCAGCCCATCACAGCCCGGATCATCGACACCCACCCTGGAGCAGTTTCTTCCTCAATCCGGCCCAGGTATGCTGGTCCAGAGACTCTCAGACCTGGGGCAGAGCGGTTCCTTGCTCTCCTGTGCCCAGCCGTTCATGAGGCAGTCGGGAGGCATGGTGGGTTCCAGCCTTGGCCCACCACCCCGGCAGAACCTCACAACAAGCCACACGGCCCCACCCACTCCATGGGCGCCGCCATTTTCCACATTGGACTTCCCTCTCTTCAGAACTCCACCCAGCCGACCAGCCCATCACAGCCCGGATCACCGACACCCACCCTGGAGCAGTTTCTTCCTCAATCCGGCCCAGGTATGCTGGTCCAGAGACTCTCAGACCTGGGGCAGAGCGGTTCCTTGCTCTCCCTGTGCCCAGCCGTTCATGAGGCAGTCGGGAGGCATGGTGGGTTCCAGCCTTGGCCCACCACCCCGGCAGAACCTCACAACAAGCCACCGACCCCCCACCCACTCCATGGGCGCCGCCATTTTCCACATTGGACTTCCCTCTCTTCAGAACTCCACCCAGCCGACCAGCCCATCACAGCCCGGATCATCGACACCCACCCTGGAGCAGTTTCTTCCTCAATCCGGCCCAGGTATGCTGGTCCAGAGACTCTCAGACCTGGGGCAGAGCGGTTCCTTGCTCTCCCTGTGCCCAGCCGTTCATGAGGCAGTCGGGAGGCATGGTGGGTTCCAGCCTTGGCCCACCACCCCGGCAGAACCTCACAACAAGCCACACGACCCCCCACCCACTCCATGGGCGCCGCCATTTTCCACATTGGACTTCCCTCTCTTCAGAACTCCACCCAGCCGACCAGCCCATCACAGCCCGGATCATCGACACCCACCCTGGAGCAGTTTCTTCCTCAATCCGGCCCAGGTATGCTGGTCCAGAGACTCTCAGACCTGGGGCAGAGCGGTTCCTTGCTCTCCCTGTGCCCAGCCGTTCATGAGGCAGTCGGGAGGCATGGTGGGTTCCAGCCTTGGCCCACCACCCCGGCAGAACCTCACAACAAGCCACACGACCCCCCCCACCCACTCCATGGGCGCCGCCATTTTCCACATTGGACTTCCCTCTCTTCAGAACTCCCACCCAGCCGACCAGCCCATCACAGCCCAGCTCGCGCGCCAGCGGCGGCCTTGGTTCATCAATAAAGGCTTTATTTGGAGGTGTTTATAGAGTATGCCTCCCCGTACGGCAAGCCTAGCAAGCTGCTCGTGTTGTATTTGATATGCCAAATGCCAGTAACAATTATATTAGATCATTCTCATGACCTAATATAATGGTTTGAGGCCTCTTTATGTTCCTGTACCAAGCCTATGCCCTTGGCTCTACAGCATGTGACAGGACATATTGAGATATTACTGGTGCCCGCTCTAGCAAATAGATGATTAACGGGAAGATCGTGATCGTGATCGTGATCTGAAAACATTATGATTTTTAATTCTATGTATGATTTAGTAAAAAAATTATCCATATATATTTATATAGATCACATTATTACATAGACATTCTGCTTGGAAGATAAAGCTTTTGGCTTAGTGTTTCTGTGCGTTAGTAAATGACAAAGTATAGTAGGTGAAAGAGTTGGAATTGACATTCAATATTTTGATTTATTCCAACTCTTTCTCTGAGGAAACTGGAACAATCACAACACTTATATTTGACCCTAATATTCTATAATCAGTAAGTGTACAATCTGGATTCCTCTCAAAAGACTTTTAATATTGAATGCCTAAAGAAAATTTAACTCGTATGTATATAACCAATACTACAATTAAGTGCATTTGTGATTATTTTTACATAATTGGGTTATTTTTGATTTGGACAAGTAGCAGAAAGCCAGGTGAAGGGAAATGGTACCTGGAGTATAGGTGTTATTCATAGTGCAGATTAGCTATGGGAGCAGAATAGGTTTCTAATCACAGTGATTATCAGTAATCATTTTAATTACTGCATTCATAGAGATTATGTAGCTTCCTGAAATGCTAAGGAAATACTGAAATTTGTTTTAATCCCTGTGGCTACTAAAAAGCAAAAGAAACATCTCTATATCTAGGAAACCGACCTTCTGCCCTACTCTTTATATTTTAAAGTCCAAGTTAAATATTGCTGAAGAAGTTGAATAATATATAAGTGTAGGGGTATTATTTTGAGAAAAATCAAGTAATTAAAGTTTTTTAGGGTGCAGTATTAATTAAGAATGGAACTTACAGGGGCTTAAAAAGATTAGACAAGAGTTGTTTAATAAAGAGTACTAGAGTTCATTCTGATATTTTGTTATCATTAGCAGAATATCTAAATTTTATGGCAATCTTTAATAGAATAAATACTTTCTTGATACTAAAAGGCAAAGTCATATAATAGGACTCAAGAACTACATCAGTAAGCTTTGCATTTGCTGGATATTTATCACTTTCATAATATTCATAAAGGACATTATGAAGGTAACTTTAATTCATAATCAGGCTATTCATTGATTTTAGAACCTACACTTGTGATGCCAAAACTCTATTTTTGGCTTTATGAACAAAGAAAAATCAGCGGCCAACTCTTGCTGGCTTTCTTTGAGTGTAATACATTGTATTAGTCCTTGACACATATGCTTGCCACATAGTACTCAATGCACAGCTGAATTATTACTGAGTTACTATTATACAGAAATGTCAAAATAGAATTGTGAAGGTCTGAGTACATTTAGGGGTTCCTTAAATTAGCAAAGTGCTCAAGTTCCTGTACTAGCTGGATCAGTCTCATTTTCAGAGTGTTCTTCCAAACACATTTTTGTGGTTAATGAATACAAAGAGCTAGTCTTTAATATTCTAATGGTATTTTTTAAGGGTAAAAAG
This sequence comes from Cryptotis parvus, assembly GCA_021461705.1. Lineage (NCBI taxonomy): Eukaryota > Metazoa > Chordata > Mammalia > Eulipotyphla > Soricidae > Cryptotis > Cryptotis parvus. The sequence goes on from JAJIBD010000859.1 coordinate 20,745, forward strand.
CCTTTCTGTGTCTGGATCCTGTCCATGCACTCTTGATTTTCTCTATATTAACATACCGTTCTTGAACTGCGAGTATTTTGCTTCTTATGGCCTTCAACAAAGTAGTGATGAATGGCTCTTCACATTTACATCAAGTCAATTGTAAGATAAAAGTTGACTAGGGAGTTACATAAATTTGAATTGGTTAAACTTCTGTATGGCTTGGGGGCTCTGGGACTTTCCTTTTGGAGACTGTTTTGATTTGTTTTAATTTGGTCTGGACATATAAGACTTAAAATATCAATATGAGGCTTCTCAGATCATAGGGTAAGATCATTGGTGGTATTAAACTAATTGAATAATGAGACCGGACAAGGGCTTGAAATCAATTCAAACTTAGTTAAATAATGATAGATATGAATAAAGCCGGAGTGGAAAGACCAGGCATGGTGGAAAGACCATGAAGTGCTGTATCTTGTGCTGTGATATGTATCTGGACAAAAAGATGCTGGGGAATAATAATGCAGAAAACCTTGACTCTACTTGTCAAGGATGATTGTTGAGACGCTCAACCTCAGAATAGTTACTCGGGTAAGAATCTTAGCATGTTGAGTGTGATTCACTCAAATCATTTCCATGAAAGTACTATCAATGATTATGGTAGAGAAAGTTTGACTGTATTTGGTAATGTGCAAAGAAAGGAAAAATAATGATAAAAAGTATAAACTTTTGTGTTTTGTTTGAATTCCATGTATAATTGCTAGGATGCTGTGGAAGAGACACTTGTCAGCAGGACTATTTCCTTCCATGAGACATTTTAGGAGATGTGACTTTATGTCTGGGAGAATTACTTGTGCCAATATACAGGCATCGCTGGTACCACTGTGGGTTAAGATAAAAGAGAACCAACGAGAGCTGAAGTTATAGGATGCAATAATTCTACAAGAAACACAATGACGTTCTTCCTCAGTAAAAAATGCTGTTCTCTGGTAAAATGAACACATCACTGCATACACGTGGGAGGACACTAAGAAAAATGGGTCCAAGTGTCCATTTTCTGCTCTGTACTTTTGATGTATCAGGAGACCCTCCAAGTCTGTAGTTTCTTCTAAGATCAAAGTTAGAGTGCTTAGACACTTGAAGAATGGGAAAAGTGATGGAACAGATTGGTGCTTATTGTAGTCCTACTGTTCTACTGGAACTAGAACTCAATGCATTATTCCAGAGCCCTCAAAGTAGAATTACTGTTGTAAGTCTCACTTTATGAGAATATCTGAGTCTATATAGATAGGGACTATGGATATTTCTTCCCAAAGTTCAATCTAGAATGAGAAAAACGGGATGAATATACAAGGCAATTTAGTAATATGGATTAGCAGTGTGTGTGTGTGTGTGTGTGTGTGTGTGAGAGAGAGAGAGACAGAGACAGAGAGAAAGAAAAGAGAGAGAATTAAAATCTATGAAATAACTACCAAGCACCATATAATATACTGGGCATTCTCTTCACAACAGACTTTATCTCCATTTGTAGAACCAAAGACTGAAGCTGAGAAATTTTATAATAGCTAAAAAAACATGACATATTATAAGAATATGCATATCTGACTTCAGTCTTCTCTGTTACCTTTTTATATTTTTGTCTTTGGGCCATGCCAGGTGATGATCAGGGGTACTCCTGGCTCTCTTTATGCAGAAATTATTCATGGCAGTATTTGGAGGACCATATGGGTGGCCGGGATAGATCCCAGTTCTGCTGTTTGTAAGGCAAATGCCCTACCTACTGTACAATAGTCCTGATGCCACGAAAGTTTTCATTTATAATACCTTGAGTTTAGAAAATCAAAACAAAGGTTGGGTTTAATGGTAAGTAAGGGCTGTATAGGAGAGGTCTAATGGGAGATGAAAAATGAATGTGATTTCCACCCAGGAATTTTTGTCTAAGCGCAATGAAGGTTACTCCTCTTCAGGCTGTGATACTAAGATAGAATGCAATGTACTTTTGAATAATTCTGATTTCAGGGTTCTTTTTGCAAAGTGTAAATACCTGTGTGCCATGCAAGGTTTTCAGTTAGACTTAAGAATTGGATTGCAAGAGTTTTCAAGACTTTGCAAACTCTGGCAGCTATTGCAGTGTGGAGGTTTTTTGAACTGATTGCGGAGTCTGATAATTGTGCATGATGAAAGACTGATTTCCCTCCTGTTGCTCAGATGTTTTCTCGTTCATAGGAGGCAGATATTTGGAAACATGCTGCGAAGGAAAAAACTCAGCTGGCAGAATTGGGATTCAAATTATAATAACACGCCAATTTAGAAAATCAAATGTCACTCTGAATTCAGGAGCCCAGTTTAAACAATGGTACAGTTCAACTGTTGTGGGTTGAGAGTGATATTGAGTGTTTTTCCAAGTGTTTTATCTTCCAGGTAAAGACTGGTGAACGTTGAAATGTGGAAAAGCCAACCCTAATCTGTTTTGCTTTGATTTTATTACCTTTGCTTGCTAGGGTGTGTTTATTTCTCTTGGCAATTTT
>JAJIBD010000860.1:0-12875 GCA_021461705.1 Cryptotis parvus
CGTTGGTGGTGGGAGATGGACACTGGTGGAGGGATGGGTGCTGGGACACTGTATGACCAAAACCCAAATATGAACTTTTTAATTGTATATATTTGTAATTGTATATCTCACAGTGGTATAATAAAATACTTAAAAAATTGTTTATCCATCTAACCAAATGTGTGTGGAAGTCAGAAGTTAGGTAATATAGAGAAGGGAACAGTGTGCTAATAATCCTTGAAAGTGATATGCCAGGCTAGAACTGAGCATTGAATATAGGCAAAGGGATATATGATTACCTCTAAATGTATGTATTGCAAGCCACAATGTGTAAGAGAAGGGAGACAGAGAGTCAGAGAGAAAGAGAGAAGAGGTAAAGAGACTGCCATAGAGACAGGGTGGGCAAGGGTGGAGGGAATTGAGGACATTGGTGGTGGGAAATGGGCATTGGTGGAGAGATGGGTGCTGGAACACTGTATGACTAAAAACCCAAACATGAACATCTTTGTAATTTTATATCTCACGGTGGTATAATAAATATAAAAGAGTGTTTATCCATCTTAATCTGTAACATAATTAGCAACATGGGTATTCTAAATTTATTGGAAACCTAAACTCAGGTCATGTTCTGCTTACTTTGGTATATTTTATTTTATTTTATTTAACTTTGGTATATTTTAAAAATTAAATCTGAAAAATTGCTCAACTATGTTTATTCAAAATTAGTTTGGGAGATGAGTCTTAGATTAATTTAGGAGACTTTTAGGTTAAGAACCAACAATAGCCCAGAGTATGCCTTAAAAAAACTTTTTACAATTCTGTGATTACTGGGACATTAGATTATCCCGCAGAATAATCTGCAACCCACAAGACAAATATGGTTGAAAGATCTCTTGAAACCATAAAAGCTCTTTTCTAAAACAAAAGAAAAGAGATTGAAGTGAATCCCCTAAGGACCAAAATATAATTATGCCTTAAATATTGCATTGTTTATTTTAAAAATGTTTAATTTTCCCTCTTGAGGAATTTTGGATTCACAAAAACATTTAGAACACTCTCTGAATTCATTAATAAAAACCAAATCATCTTAAAAATAATTATTTTTGTTCTGTTTTATTCGGGGATCAAACCTTGCAATGCTCAAGCCTTTCTCCTAGTTCTATGCTCTGGAATTATTCCTGGATAATTTGAGGAACCATAAGGGGTGCTGGGGACTGAATTGCTATTGACTGCATTCAAAGCAAAGACCCTACCCATTATACTATTGCTCCCAGTCCCCAGGAGTCTTTTTAGAATCCTTGCTGGAAGATACCTGGCAAGAACCAGGGGAACTGATAACACGGGGAGAAGGTTATGCTTGTGTCTCAACAAGAAAACCACTGGTGTGCCGCCTGGTGAAAAGATAAAACCGAGCCATAAATCTAGCCAGACCCAGACCCCCTTTCTTTGGAAGAGCCATCGAAATTCCCCACACATAGGACCAAAGTTCCTGGTGGAGGCACTTGAACAGTAAAAACAACCCCAGGGAATATGTAATACTCTGGGAATCTATTCTTAGTTGTGGTTCTATAATTAACTAGCCTATTCCCCTCAGGAAACAGCCAGTATTTCTATTCAGCACACCTTATCAACAAACACCCCATCAGTTTGATCTAGTAACCTTAATTTTTTGACAAATTATTTTTTTAATGTGCTTGACCACAAGACCTGTACTGTTGGAACTGACCATGTTTTTGCAATCAGAGGAAGCATTTATTAGAGAATTTCAAGTGTTTTCAGTATTGTGGATTGCAATGAGATAAATTGACATTGATGGTCAGCAAATGCTACAGACAGTTTGTGTGTGAATGTAGGACCTACAACTTGTGAGCACCAATAAAAGGTGCGTTTGGTAATTGTGGATCATGTTTCTATGCAAATACAGATGTTCATATATCTCATTTTATAATTTATATATTTTATTTCAAGTATTTGTTTATATAATTCTTTTTAAATATCCAGCACTGTTTATTGTCATAATAGTTTCTCAGTAGAGTGACTAAGTCAATTTTCATTTTTAGCTATTTTTAGGTCAACTTCCTTGTGCCCATATTTAATTTTTAGTATTTGACTACTATTCACTAACTTACCTACCTTATCTATACAACACTCTGTTTAGGAAACATAGGTAAAAAAAGCTAGAAAGCATGGGATACTAACTTAATATTTCAGGAAGAAGGGCCAGATTATCTTATTTGATGACTAACTGTATGCCAATGCCACATTTTCATGTAGTTTTAAAATCATCAAAGAAAAAATAAATTGTTCCCTTACACTTAAAATTTTTGTTTTGTTTTAGGACCACACTTGAAGGGCCTCAAGATTACTTCTGCCTATGTGCTCAAATCATTTCTGGTGGACTCAGGTGATTATATTGGTTACTGGAGATCAAATCCAGGTCAGCCAGGTGAGAGGCAACTTCCCTATCTACTGTAATATTGAATCAATTTCACTATGATTATTTTCATATTAATGGCATACAAATAATCAAGAGGAGAATTCATGCCTCAAATGATATAATATGACCATTTCTGTCATTCTGTCTTAGAATATTCACTTTAAAATCTGATGGAAGAGCAACTGCAAATGTGTTAAAAATGTGCAGAGTTTGGCTGCATTTATTTTTTCCCCTCAAATTCTTTTTGCATAAAATCAGGATAGTTTTATTCTACTTTTAGATCTTGGTGTCTGCCCAAATATATCCCTGAAAATTAGACCCATTTCTTAAATATGTCTGGAGCAGTGTCAAAAAGGCATCTAAAGCCAAAGCTAGCATGTTTTTGAAGCTTTGCACAGAGAAGATCTCTAAGGATTTCAGTTATGTCAAGGCAATATTTCTGTGGAAGAAACTTACATCTAGGCTGAAATTTTCCATCCTCGGTTTTCTACCTGCTGTGATGTGGAATAGTCAAGATATGAAACTTCTAACATCAGGGTTATAACAGAGCTTTACTAGCCTCCCGGGCTTGTTCCTCACAGCCATTGTTCATTGATGCCAGATGATCTAAGAAGAGCATGGAAATCTGGCACCTCTGTTACTCTGGCTAACATCACCAAAGAAAATTAATTATTATTGTTTTTGGAAGTTTTCATCTAGTGCAGAAAAGCAGTAATATCAGCAATTATTATTATTTTTTGCAGAGGTTGGGAAATACAAAAATGGTGAATACTATGATTTTATTGTAGCTGTTCCAAAAGGCTGGTTTCAGAGCCATGAATGAGTATTACATTCCTATGGCTGGGAATCTTTTAAAGTTCTAAAACAAATTTATACACACTAATTTTGAGATGTAATTAACTGAAGCCTTTATTTTATTCAATGGTGATTAAATTTCTGATATATCATTATCCCACAATCGAATATCCTATTTGCCAAAGCATAGCATTTTGTGAACACAAATCTGCCTTTCTATAGTATCTATTTTCTTGCAGACGTGTTACCTACCCCCAGTTTCTGACCTGATTTGCAGCCCAATGCCATGATACACTCTTGTGCAATTTGTCAGCAAATCAATTGAGTATTTTTTTCTTGCCTAAAATTTACACTTGTCCCATGTACTGTAAAATGTCTCTTTGAATGGTCCATCTATTCTGCTGGAATACGTATTATTTTTTCTCTTTCCTTAATGTTCTAATGACATGTTTTCCTTGTTGAGTTTGTTAACTTGTCTATTCTGTTGTTGATATTTAACCACAGTGGGGGATATAGTCTTTCAATATGCCATTCAAGGATCATACTGATAAATCTATAGTTCATCTTCCTCATAACCTAAGTGCTAAGTTATGTGTATAGTTTTGTGTTCAGTTTTAATGGATATGTTTGATTTGAGGTTATAATAGCTCACACTGTTTCCTTAAAGTATCCTTGTTGCAGGACTCCTCTAAGAGTCTCTGCATCTGCCCTGAATTGCCTCCTGCAGGTCACTTCATAGATAGGGGGTAGCCTAAATGTGGCAGTTTATCTGACCATGTATTCTATACTGGCTGGTATAAATATTCTCTCATGCTACCACAATCATCATGGGACTAGGTAGATCTTACCAGCATATATGCCTGGCCACATTGGATCTCTAAGTAATTAGCCCAGAGAGAAATGCTGTTTGCCTCCAAGCAAGCAAGCATGGCTCCCTGAAAACTCAAAGGCAACTAAAATACAAAACTACGGTGAAGTAGAGGAGACTCTTGTGAAGGCTTGGAGAAATATTTAACTGGCATTAGTATTAGTCTTTGGTACAGAGACATGCCATCTCAGAAACCCCCTTCTCTACCCTATAAAGGCATTCCCAGGCAGATCTTGGCTCAAAACATTAGCATATAATAGGGCCTAGGTGAGGTGCTGGGAGAAATTACCTAAGGCCATTTGACCCTTCCTACTTCCAATAATAGTGGGAGGTCTGAGTTGCAGGGGTATAAAACCAGCCTGCTTCCCTCTCTCTCCCTCTCTCTTTTTGGCCTCTCTCTTTTTGGGCTCGCACCCTTCTTGGAATCTTGTCTCTGTCTCCTCTTTACAGGGCCTTTACACGTGGTTGCTGCCATCTTGGCCTACTCATGGCTGGGGTTCTAGCAGGGAATCCTAAGCACAGGTTTTTTTTCCTATTGCTGATTTGTATGCCTAAACTGTGATAAGTAAAGCCTTTTAAAGCTGCATTGGATTCTTAAGTTTTCATCCATTTCCCGCCAACTCCGGAGGTAGGGGGGGAACTCGTTTCCTGGCACTGTTCGAGACCCTGGCGGAGTTCTCCAACAGTATCCTAAGTGATTTTCTTTCTGAGAGCTGTCCTTTTATCATAGTACACTGTCTTAGATAAAGAAAGAATCCAAGTAAATGAAAATTCATGCCTCACCATTGAAGCAGATGGGGTGCGTAAAGTCCTTACCCCCACTCGTCTCACTGTTGCAGATCATATTAAAGAACTAGTTAAGAACCAGACTTAGGTTCTTATTCCTAGCACGCAGACTCTTAAAAAAGATGTTGTACTCAGGAAAACATGATGGAATCAATTCATTTTAAAATGTACAGTTAAAAGAAATCAGCTAATTCCTGTTGTCTCAATATATAGCATTTCCTCTTGCCCTGACTATTTTAATTTACTTCTCTTGTCCTCTGTTCAGAGTCTGAGCTACATGATATTTCTTCAATAAATTTCTACTCTCATCTGAGATATAAACTAGACATGTTTGCTTTCTGTTGCAAACAGAAACACCTATTGCACATTTTCCCCTATTATTGGTTTGTTATCACTTTTATCACTTGTCTTTCCTTTGTTTATCAATTTGTTCAAGTGGACACCAGTAACATCTCCATATGTTCTGTTGCAAGCAAGTGTACTCTAGGGGCATCTGCTTGCTCCAGGAACAGGGCAACCATTCCTTCAGGTTATGGGAATGAGGTCCATAATTGTTACTGGCTTTTTTGGCATATCAAATAAAACACGGGTAGCTTGCAGGCTCTGCTGTGTAGGTGCTATACTTCAGTTGAAGGCTCTCATCTAGAGCATTTACTGATGAACCTCAAAGAGGAAAGATTAGATTTTCTCTTGGGTCGAACTCTGAGGACCTGTGGAATCTGGATGTTGAAAATGACTAACTTCATGGTGTGGAGGTTGCTCTGGCTTCCTGCTAGGCTCACTGGGATGACGGGTCACAACTAGAACCTGCTTAGAACTGTATACAGTGTATAAATGTGAAAGATCCTGGGAAGGACCTAATCCTAATATCTAGTACTATCTAAGACTGTTGTGAGGTGACAGAGCTGTGGGTGTGGCATATATCTCTTCTAGTGTAGATGACATGGAGGTGGAGGAAAGGGCAGAGGATCCCAAATCTCTGCTCTAAGTCCAGCCGGCGTAGCCCCTCCCCTGCGCATGTGAGTGAACCCTTGGAGCAATGTTGGACTCAGCCAGGGGCTGACTGAGCCCCTTTATCAACCCCTTACTTGTTAGTTAAGTAACAAAAATACCTAAGATAGTTTGCAGTTTTTGAGCAACTTAGTATCAAACATATAAGTAGGTACATTTTTGGAACCAGAGGACTGAAACTTTATGGTTTCTGTGATGGATAGATTGATTTTTTAGGCCACACATAGCAGTGCTGAGGAGATATTCCTGTCTTGGTGCTCAGGAGTTAACTCTGGAAGTTGTCAGAGGGCTATATGTTATACAGGGGATCAAACCAGAGTGGGCTGAATTGGCTCTCTGGAGGAAAAGTGTCTTAATTCCTCTACTATCACTCTAGTCCAAAGCCCCAGTACATTTTTGTGCCTTTAGTTAAGAGAACCAAAGGAGAAAAAGGTTCTCTGTCCCAAATTATCCTCGCTGAGTTTCCTGGACTGACTGAGAAATCTGTGTTGACTTAAACTCCCTTGATTTATCGAGAAGAAAAGGACTATAGAAATTCTTCGAGTGTTTAATCTGCACTTTATGTAAGAAAGACGACTTAACCCTCACACAGCATCTCCCAGACATCCCTTCAAATGTCCCTTTCCCTGAGAAGTTCTTTAAAACTTTTCCATTTTAAAGGACTCTTTCATTTTAACCTTACGCTCATGTATATTCAAAAAAGAAATCAAGTCAATAGGTATTTTACATGCTTTATTAATTCCTAGACCTGTACTCTAGAACATAATAGCACAAAAATAATTATTGAATTTGAATTTAAAAAAAGATGCCTTGAGAAAAACTGTGAGTGAAGTACTTGTTTTCTTACATGTGGCTAATCTCTTTTCAAATACCTTGCAACACATATGAAGCCCTGTGTACTACCAAGATCTCTCATCACAGAACTGTAGCATTCAGCTATAGCCCCAAACATTCTCTCACATAAAAAGGAAATGAAACCCAGAAACTGTTAGCAATACATAAGATAAAAGGTTAATATCAAAGATAATATTAGCAAAAAAAATGTCTAATAACCTCTCTTAAAAATTTTTTCGGGGAGCAGACTTCTCTGAAAATGACAGAAAGATGGTGAGTAGTTATATGAGAAATTATTTTTATAACTTTTTTGTAAGAAAACCCAAAACCAATATGATAATGAGGTATCATACCAGCAATAATGGTATTTATCAACAAGACTGGAAACAACCTATATTAATAGGAATGTGAGAATATGGTCTAATTCAACTCCAATAACAAATAGTACAGAATTTTCTCAAAAAGGTAAGAGTAACACATCCATGTGACCACTTTTGGTGTCTACCCCAAACTACAAAATAATTATTTAAAAGGATACATATACTCTTATGTTCATTCTACAACAGCTAGGACTTGTAAACAATCCAAATATCCAATGATAGGTAAGTGAAACATGAAGTTATGGTATATACACACAGTGCAGCACTAAGCAGTCACAAAGAAATGACACAATCATGAAATTCTCTGAAACTTGATGAAATTGGAGAATGTTAAGTGAAATAAGTCAGAGGTGAGGAACAGATACAGGATGTTCTCACTTAATTTCGTAATGTACAGACTTACAAGGCAAGGTAATTGTAACACTTCATAATATTGTGTTCACAATAGCGGGAAAACACCTGGCCCTAGATTGCAGAAATGAATAATGCTAGTGAAGGAGAGAAATTTAGAGAAGTGAGAATAAGTAGTCAGGAGGTAAGATAGGGTAAAGATCAGGGGCCTTATGACATAAATATATCAGGTGATCTTACCCAAAGTGGAAATTACCACAAATGTGTGGGAGTCAGAGGTTAGGTAAGATAGAGAAGGGAACATGTGTGAATAAGTATCAAAAGGGCTGATACCAACATAGAATTGAGCATTAAATACAGGCAAAAAATGCACATGATGGCTTCCAAGTGTATGTAGTGCAACCCACAATGTGTAAGAGAAGGAAAAGAGAGAGAGAGAGAGAGAGAGAGAGAGAAAAGAGATAAAGAACCTGACATTTAGGCAGGCTATGGGAGGTGGGGAGGGAATTGGGGACATTGGTGGTGGGAAATGGGCACTGGTGGAGGGCAGGGTGCTGGAACACTATGTGACCATACCTCCAAACATGAACAACGTTGTAACTGTATATCTCACTGTGGTATAATAAAATGTTTAAAAAGAAAGATCAGGGGCCTTAAACCTAGTAGTATTGAGGCAAGGTGTCTCTGTATATCAAAACTGTTAGTCACTTGATCACTTGACTTCCCGTAGATCATCGATTAATTGAGCGGGCACCAGTAACATCTCAATATGTGAGATAGCCCAAGGGCATCTGCCCATTCCAGGAACATAAAGAGCCTCAAACCATTCCATCAAGTCATGGGAATGAGGGTCTATAATTATTACTGGTATTTGGCATGTCAAATATGACAGGGGTAGCTTGCCAGGCTTTGCCGTCGGGTGGGATAATCTACTAGTCACCTTAAAACTCAAGCATTTATTGATGAACTGTGTGGCCGCTTTGCAGCCGTGCGAGTCGGGCTATGATCAGCTCTTCTGCTGGGTGGAGTTCTGACGAGACAGGAGTCCCGATGTGGAAAATGGCAGCCTTCATGGTGTGGGGATTCCTCTGGCTTATTGCGAGGCTCTGCTGGAGTGGCGGGCTAGGGCTAGAACCCACCAACCCTCCCAGATGCCTCGTGATCAGCTGGGCACAGGGAGAGCCAGTAGCAGCTCTGCCCCTTGTGTGTGAGTGTCTAACAGACAAAACTGTTAGTAGTGTCAACATTTCCATAAGCATGTGGCCAAAACTATTTTAATTAGGACTAAAAATGTGTACATGAAGGAGGGGACTTTGGTTGTAGGGATTCTAAGGATACTGGGGAAGAAGTGAAGAAATCCTAAGGATATTGGTGGAAGGATGTTGATATTGGTGGGTGGAATTGGAGTTGGAACATTTTATGCCTAGAAATCAATTATTAACAGTTTTGTATATCATAGTTACTAAACAAAAAAATGAATTAATGAATACTAAACAATAAATGAATGAATGAATGATGTTATTGGGTCCAGAATGTGGCACCGTATTTGAGCATTTATTTGCATGTTTTAGGCCTGGGTTCAAATTTCAGCACTGCAAAAGGTGGGTAAAAATAAAATACCTGTAATAGCTTTTTATCAAAGTTCTTATATCCCAAGAGCTGTATAAAATCTTTATGGAAATTCAAACATTGATCTTCATTATGTTTGTACTTCTGCTAAGACACAATCTGTTTTCTGCATTTCTTGTGCAAAGAATACACATAAGATATAGTCAAACATATAATCACACACCATTCTATGGACACACATCAACAAAAACAAAACAACCACTGTTGGCACAGATGTGGGGAAATCAGACCCTTGTTCAGTGCTTATGGGAATGTTGATGGTTCTAATATTTTGGGAAAGCATTATGGACATTGTTTTAAAACATAGAAATTGAGTTTCCAGTGCCTCAGCTTTTCGGCTTCGTGGTGTCTGTTCCAAGGATCTAAAATCTCTATTCAGAAAAGATATTTTCACTCCTGTGTTCATTATAGCATTAATCAAAGTAGCCAAAATCTTGAAGTAACACATGAATTCAAAACAGGGGCTGGAGTAATAGTAAGGAGGGTAGGATATTTGTCTTGCACACACACAGTCAATCCCAAGCATCCTGCATGATTGAGCATTGCCAGGAGTAATTCCTAAGTTCAGAACCAGGAGTAACCCCTGAGCATTGCCAGGTGTGACCAAAAAAGTAAAAATAAACAAACCACAAGTGTTAAAGAACAGATGAATGAATGGAAAAGAAACAGTGGTATAAATACACAATTGAATACTACTTGATACTAAGAAAGGTGAAATCATGCAATCTGTGCTATATGGATGAATCTGAAGAGTTTCATGCTGAGTAAAGTGAGTCAGAAGATGAAAGACAGGCACAAATGATCTTTCTCACATGTGAGATATAAAGAAAGATAGTATAGGATAACAAATGCTCAAAGGAAACAGAAACCAAAAAATTTATCTTCAGTAGGAAAATTACCACAGGGTGGGGGTGGGTGGTATGGGTGTGTGTATGGGGGGGGGATTATTAGACAATGGTGGAAGGAAGTGGAAACTGTGGTAGAGGGTTTGGTACTGGAATAGTTTATGTGTGAAATGATAACAATAACATTTTTGTAAATTCTTGGTGCCTAAGATAAAATTTTTAAAAGACAATTAAAAAGTGAAATTTAGCATTTGGTTGTCCCCTTTAAAGATATATTTTCTGTCATGTCCTACATGAAAACTGGAAAAAGCACTTGAGACAAGAGAGATATTTTTTGCATTAGAGTTTGAAGCATTTCAGGGCCTCACAACAAGCCAGACGACCCCCCACCCCCGACTCCATGGGGGCCGCCATCTTCCACATCCGGACTTCCCTCTCATCACAACTCCACCCAGCAGACCAGACTATCACAGCCCGGATCATCCACACCCACCCTGCAGCAGTTTTCTTTCAATCCAGCCCAGGTATGCTGAACCAGAGACTCTCAGACATGGGGCAGAGCTGCTCCTTGCTCTCCCTGTGCCCAGCCGCTCATGAGGCGCCCGGGGAGGCATGGCAGGTTCTAGCCCTGGCATGCCACCACAGCAGAGACTCACAACAAGCCAGATGACCCCCCAACTCCTTGGGGGCTGCCATCTTCCACATCCGGACTTCCCTCTCATCAAAACTCCACCCAGCAGACCAGACTATCACAGCCCGGCTCGCGCGCCGCTACTAACGGCCACACGGTTCATCAATAAATGCTTTATTCGAAGTGACTACAAGAATATGCCACCCGCATAACAAGCCTGGCAAGCTGCTCGTGTCATATTTGATATGCCAAATACCAGTAACATTTATATTGGGTCATTCCCATGACCTAATGTAATGGTTTGAGGCTCTTTATGTTCCTGGAGCCAGCGGATGCCTTTGGGTTCTACTAGCATGAGACAGGACATATGGAGATATTACTGGTGCCCGCTCCAGCAAATAGATGATGAACGGGAAGATAGTGATAATGTCTTTTTTACTCCTCAGGAGATTAGGTTAATCAAATTGTACCCATTCCAGCACACCCCATTGGATGTGCCACCAACACATGTGCTGGTGGGTGGCACATCCAATCTCGTATGTTTAATTTTGTTTATTTCTTTTTTTTTTTTTTTTTATTTTTCTTTTTGTAAAATTTATTTATTTTTTAAGTATTTTATTATACCACCGTGAGATATACAAATAAAAAGATATACAATTAAAAAGTTCATGTTTGGGTTTTGGTCATACAGTGTTTCAGCACCTGTCCCTCCACCAGTGCCCATCTCCATACAAATAAAAAAGATATACAATTAAAAAGTTCATTTTTGTGTTTTGGTCATACAGTGTTTCAGCACCCGTCCCTCCACCAGTGCCCATCTCCCACCAACAACATCCCCGGTTCCCTCCCCCTTCCCCAGCCCTGCTCCATGGCAGGTTCTTTATTTCTTTCCCTTTCTCTCTCTTTCTCTTTTCCTTCCCTTCAGACTATGGATTACAGAACATCTATTAAAAGGTTGTCATGTGAATCCTTTTGCCTCTATTTAATGCTCAGTTCTAGGTTGGCATTAGTGCCCTCGACTATTATTAGCACCCTGTTCCATTTTCTGTCTTACCTAAACTCTGACTCCCCACACGTTTGTGATAATTTCCACCTTTGCCAAGACGTCCCGATATATGCTTCACTTGACCTTGGATATTGGTATCATAATATGTACATATATATTTATGCCATGCAAATAAATGCAGTCATTCTGTATCTGTCTCTCTCCTACTGGCTAATTTCGCTCAACATAATCTTCTCCATGTCCATTCATTTATAGGCAAATTTTATGACTTCATTTTTCCTAACGGCTGCATAGTTTTCCATTGTGTAGATGTACCAAAGCTTCTTTATCCAGTCATTGATTTTCGGGCACTCTGGTTGCTTCCAGATTCTGGCTATTGTGAATAATGCTGCTATGAACATAAAAGTAGGGATGGTGTTTCCGCTGCGTATTTTTGGTTTCCCAGAGTAGATTCCCAGGAGTGGTATGGCTGGGTCAAATGGGAGTTCAATTTCTAGTCTTTGGAGGAATGTCCATATTGTTTTCCAGAAAGGCTGTACCAGCCGGCATTCCCACCCAACAATGGATGAGTGTCCTCCTTTTCCCCACACCCACGCCAGAACTTGTTGTTCTTGTTTTTTTGAAAATGTGCCAGTCTCTGTGGTGTAAAGTGGTATCTCATTGTTGTTTTGATTTGCATCTCTCTGATGATTAGTGATGATGAGCATTTTTTCATATGTTTTTTGGCCATTCGAATTTCTTCCTTGCTGAAGTTTCTGTTCATTTCTTCTCCCCCATTTTTTAATGGGGTTGTTTGTTTTCTTCTTGTAAAGTTCTACCAGTGCCTGATATATCCTGGATATTAACCCCTTATCAGATGGGTATTGGGTGAATATTCTTTCCCATTCTGTGGACTGCTTTTTGTATCTTAGTCACTGTTTCTTTTGAGGTGCAGAAGCTTTTTAGTTTCATGTAGTCCCATATGTTTATCTTTTCTTCTAGTTGCTTTGTTAGTGATGTTTCACCTTTGAAGATGCCTTTTAGCTTCAATGTCGTGGAGGGTTTTTCCTATATCTTCTTCAATGCACTTTATGGATTCAAGTCTGATATTGAGATCTTTAATCCATTTTGATCTGATTTTTGTGCATGGTGTTAGACACAGGTCCAAATTCATTTTTTTTACATATTGCTGCCCAGTTTTCCCAACACCACTTGTTGAAGAGGCTTTCCCTTACTCCATTTTAGACTCATTGCACCTTTATCAAAGATTAAATGATCATGTGTTTGAGGTTGGGTGTCAGGATACTCAATTCTATTCCATAGGTCCACAGGTCTGTTTTTATT